>JAGXCT010037108.1:23921-56101 GCA_022495035.1 Philopotamus ludificatus | reverse complement strand
AAAAAAAAAATAATAATAATTATATAATAATATGTAATCGCTTCACGACTCACAAAAAAAAAATATTAATATAAATATTATTTAATAATACCTGGCGTGTCCCATGTGTGAAGCGTCATACACTGTAGGTCCACAGCTATACCACGAGACATTATTTCCATTTCGAGGTACAAATTTTTCCTTTTTACGTGTCAGACTATTGTACAATTTAAGGACAGGTTTTTCGATCTCATTTGGACAATTCCAAGTAGGCTGTGAACGCTTTGCCATTCTAAAATAATGAAAAATAAATCATATAGAGTTTGTTTGAACAGTTGCGACATTTATGAGTGGAATGCAACTCATTTTATTTGAATATGGCAATGTAAGCAAAATTACTGCATGTTAAAATAATCAACCGACAGTGGTGTTTTAATAAACATTCATAAAATAACAATGAGATCATTGATAAATAAATAACATGTGGTTTAGATTACTTTTTGATAAATAAAGTTTATGACAGAAATATAAATAGAATTCAACTCAAGTTATTTTGCAAATATTGCATCAGTGATGCTTAATGTTAGTCATACAATATATCAATTTCAAAGATAAATATATCATATACCACTAATCACGACGATTAATTTTATGTTTTTTTTCCCAGAATCAATTTTATTTTAATGAAGAATTAGATTTTATAGATAAAAGGATTACAATATATTATATATCTCAAGTATCGACAATATATATAGATATAAAATCGACATCATATAAGGATATTTAAAATTGTCATAAACTTTGGGTGTTAATACCATTATTTATTTAATATTTAGTATAAATATAATATAAAATAGAGTTCGATTCATTTTATTGTGCGAATTACATTATTATCAAAATAATAATAGGATCAAAGGATTATTTATCCTTTCCATTTTCGCGTGTAATAAATGATTTATACATTTCAAAAAAATAATAGGATTTTATGCTTACGTTTTGTTTAAAATTTACGTTTTCCACAATTATTGAGACGAGAAACGACGGCCACTTGCGCAAACTATGTCAGAATGACAGCCGGCGTTAGTGTACGTCACGACCGCGTGTCGTCAATGACCATAACACCTCGCTGAACGACCATTCTCCGATATACTTATCATTTCGCAATAAAAAACGCTATATCTCGAAATAAATTTCACAATTAAACAACGATTTCAACATAAATAAATGCAAATGCTCATTTTTTAATTATTACTTATTTAAATATTAAAACATATGTTTTTGTATATATTTTCAAATTGTTAACGACACAATCATTATTTATGAGTACAATTATAAATAATTAAAATGAAAAGTTATTGTAATGTTATACTTCGCATAGTAATGAAGAGTTTAGTACTTTACGTGGAGTAAACAGCGAATATAGGGATTTTTTTTTATTTTTAACAAGTTATATTATGTTGTAGTAAATAACTTTATAGTATTTATATATTTTGTAATGAATTAAAATATCATTTTGTTTTTAGTAGTTTTGAAGCATTTATTGTCGAATTTTATGGAAAATTGTGGAAAAGTGCGAAAATTTGGGACGGGGGCAGAAAGGCCTCGGAGCTGCGGCGGGCTCACTGCGAACAAAGAAGTCTGATCCGTGGGCATGGCGGTGCTCGCTTGCCGCTGCCTGAACGTCGTGCTCCGCGCCGCCAGCGCGCCCGAGCTGCAGCGGGAGCCGCCCCCGCCCGGCGCCTTCCGCCACCACCCGCTGAGACAGGTACCCGCCCCCCGGCCTTTGTTGCCGACGGCACTCAGTCTGCCTACTATGACAACAACCATTATGTAATTGTCAATATTATCGTTAAGATAAAAATATTTACATGTTCTTAATTACCTGTATATAAATAAATACTCGATAAGTTAAAAAATCCAAACATTTTTGCGTTAATTTTTGTGCAGTGCGCTCTGTTTGGTTTTGGTTAGCGTCAATTACCGAATCAGCTGATAATTTTCTTTCTACTCGGAATGCTTTAAAACGTAAAAATTATCACCATAAAAATATTTTTTTTATTATTTATTTTGCATTCATATTCACTTCTGATTAAATCTGTAAAATTTTAAGATGTTCATAATATTTGACATTTCTAAATTCTTTCAAATCTCTATATTTTGCATCTCCCAAAGTTTTTTGTCTCGGTATAAACATGATTTTTCAATGTATCATTATTTGCGTTGTCGTAGCATAAAGAATTTATATATATATATATATTTGTTATATTAATTAATTTAATTGACGATGTAATGTCAAATTTCCTGTGAATATTAAAATAAAAAAATCATGTAACCGCATAATTTATTATAAAAACTCATTGTGCCATTTTTTTAAAGTAATTTTAATTATTTTTTTTTGCTTCCAAGGTGACTAATTTTTCTTAGATGGTTTTTTATATTTTTTTAAAGTACAATTCATATTTTTAACGCTAAATATATATTAAAAAAATCATAATATTAACAAAATTTTCTATTAAATTCTTTCCTGAATTATTATTATTACATTTAAATAATATTTTTTAATAAATAATAAATGGGCATGTTATCAACCTTGATTTTTGCATATCTCGATATATTTTTATGAATTATCATATCACCATGCAAAGTGTCAATGACACTGTAAACTCGGATGGGATCGCCAACTTCAAATGACCGCACCCAATGTTACCTTTATTTTAACTCTTCTCTTTAAAATAATTTACTATTCATTTTATATAACACAGTATATTATTTTTTACATTTTAATGCTTATGTCAAAGCGTATTTAGTTCAGGTTAGGTGAAAGAGAGATTCACCTTCAAAGTAGTTCATTTTAATTATATTTTTTCAACATTGCTGCTAAATATAATACTTTTTAATGAATGGAAATTTATTTTTTTGTCAATAAAATATAAAATATCCATCATCATCCACTTCCACTCACTACTTTATCACTTTGAGGAGTGTTTTTAGATTAAAATCACCACTTTTAGATTGTTTAAACCAACATTGGCATTGCCGAAGAGTTATACGTTTTCCAAATGTGTTGGAAATCATTTTAGTTGCAGTAGTTGGATTAATTTTTCGATGATATTCATACAATATGCAATTTCATATAATTCACGTATGAAAAAAAATCTTTTTCACTAATATAGTTGTCATTAGTTGACATCTGACGAACGCCAGATGTCAACTAATGAATAAAACACGTCTTGTAAAACCTAAAACTGGAACATGATAAGGATCAAAAACGACCATGCAAAATACACCATTTTCGTCCGGACAAACTATTTCATTTTTTTTTACTTGGTATGGAAACATTTTGCTTTTAAGGTATGTTCCATAGTACCAGAAAATGTAGTAATCGGAAGTAAAATCTGGTCTATATGAAGTTCCAGAAAGATTTTCTAGTATAATATCCAAATTCTTTGTCTCAACAAAGTTTTTGTCTATTTAATACATGAATCGGCACTCTCATCTCTGAAGATCTTGACCATTCTTGACCCCTAAATAGTCAACCCTCCTATATCGCTTCCTTTAAATTGATTTTTAAGTTCAAATTACATATTTCGTAAATGTATAATACATTGCCGAGCAAAATAAAGGTTAATGCTCTTTGACCACAAATTTTGTAAAGAGCAGCGATTAAGAGGGGGCTTACTATTGATGGGGCTCTGCGGGATCCTCTATATTCCGCATCTCGCATCGCAGCTATTACAGTGAAGTCCGTGGCAACCTGTCAATTTCCCATTATCAAGTGTGACGAGCTTCTCCAGGCTATTGTTTCTTTTAGTGAGATGTCCAAATTAACGAAGAGTCTCGTAATCAGATATAATTTTTTTTCTTCGTGGTCTAACTTTCTACATTGTATATAAAAATGGAGAATACCAGACCACACCAAACATTTATTTTTGTCTTTTAGATATGTCCCTGTTTTTCCATATTGTCGATAAGTTTGACTTTCTAGGTTTGTTTTTCTGGCTCATAAGTGGCAATCCAAAATATAAATATTCTTCAATTCTCGAGATCTGGATAGCTGATTCCTTCTATCAATTATCATCAGTTTGATTTTGGAAATATTGATCTCGAGTTATAGTTTCTTACTTTCATCATAAGCGCAACAGCCCTATTGTAGAGCCCTGGCTTCATCTAACACCATTCTCTATCTTATCCGGTCTGCTGTTATGTTGCTCCATCTTTCGGTAAGTTTCAATGATGCAGTGTCCCTCTTTACATAGTCCAACCACCTCAGCCTTGGTCTTCCTTTCCTCTGGGGAGAGGAATGCTTGATAACCATAAGCCTTTTCGGTGGCTGACTGTCCCGCATCCTTGACACGTGACTGGCCCACTGGAGTCTGGCCACTCTGACGACAGCTGTGACCAGTATATCCTTGTATATTCGGTACAGCTCTTCATTACTTTGGTTACGCCATTCCCCCTTGTCGAATACAGCTCCAAATATTTGTATCAAAATCCTCTTCTCCATAATATCCAGTTGTCCCTCATCCTGTTTTGTCAAAGCCTAAGATTCAGACCCGTATATTAGGACGGGCCTGATGAGACTGACGTAGAGCTTGACTTTAATCTTCTTTGAGAGGAATCTCAACCGTAAATGCGGTTAAAGTCCAAAGTAGCACCGGTCTCGTTGATCCTCAGTCCCATGCCAGTTGCCGCTTTCATTATTCACTGGCATGCATCACTGTCAGGAATCTCAACCGTAGTATCAATGTAACCGAGAAACTGAACTAACCAGGAATTTCTATATATCATTATGAATTTTTTATTTTTACATTTTCCTCATATTTGTGTATTATTGCTTATTTTATAAATATATAATTTTTCTTTGTTATTTTTCTAGAATTTAGGATCGGTGATAGATTGCACGATAACTTGCCAAGAAAAATCATTTTTAGGAGAAGAACTAATCGATACGTGGAGGGTATTCCGCTGTCTGTTCTGTCAAACTTATACTCACGTAATTTCCACACAATCTCATAAAACTCTCGTCAATATGGCTCTAATTGTTAGTATGAACATAATGAAATCTTTTAATTGTAATTCTGAATAATTTAACTCTGTATATATTCAATTTTTTTAGACAACGAGGGATGTCATCACCAAGCTGACAATGGGTGACCGGTTCTCTCCAATGTTTAACGTATTAATCGACGAAATACAAAATACGTCAGATTCCAACTGTCTTACTTCATCGCTATCGCTCAACGTCGGAAATTTAAATGAAAATATGAAAATGAGGCTAAGAATTAAATTAGAAGATATAGAAGACGAGATTAGGTTATTCCGTGAAAAAAAATTTGCTGAATTCGAAGAATATAGTAAGAAAGCTCAACTCGATTACAAAGAAATTTCGAGGTATATTTTGATGCGGTCGAAAATATTTTTGTGTTACCGTCGCGATTACAACGTTTCGTTTTTTCGTTTAGTGCTCTTTTGCATTCCGACGAAGCCCAAGTACCATCTTGCGATATTAAAGATGTTTTAATGCGGGAGTCTGCGCCCACAATTATCACGAAACGTCCGTTGCCACACATCACGTCCATGACTGAGGCCAAACCCAAACGGAGCAGCTTAAAAGTAAGTAATATTTTATTTTATTTTGTTAGATATATATTTTATAACCAGTCGAAACTGGATACGATGCATTCACTCGATTACGTCGTCGAACCGATAAAGATAAATATTATTTTAATGTTAGTAAATGAATAAATACATATATTTTTTATTGCTATTTTTTTTATTGTCGCATTAAATTGCGATGAGTTTTATATTTCATTCTGATGACTTTTTAAAATGCATTTCTGCAATAGTTTGCAATTTATTTATAAATGTAAACAATATGTTGCAGTATATGTGTTTTATGTTCAGAATGCTATCAACATACGGAGTATTAAGGATGACCCACTGGATTCCGAGGATGTATTCTCCTTAGAAGGGATGGATTCGTTGGAATCGCCCAACGATGGCCATAATTCTGATGCTTATGAGTCTGATACTGATGGTAAGAATTTGCCGTTTTTATTAGTTTTTAGCGTACGTATTGGCGCACAGAATTTGGAACAGAATGGCCTCATTTTTATATCGCCGTTATGTACTTGATATAATATATACACTCATCAAGGATTAATCCAATAAAATATTTTTTTGCTAACATCACATTATAATTGGTTTCATATTCGATAACATATTAATTACGATAATATCTGGTGTTTGTAGTTTTTTAATAATCAAAATGTTGATTTTATTTGATTGCGTATTTCAGATTCGGTGAGCCGAGATGAGGGTATACACATAGCCCGTGATTCGAATCCGTGGAGATCTTCGATCGCCAAAAGTCTTCCAGTAAATGTTCCCGAGTTTACGCATTTTCATGACCATTCGCAAGATCGACTCGATCGCGACGTACGTAATTTAATCGATTCGATCGTATCGACTTGTCGTTGTTATTGTTTACGGAATTGTTTGTTTCAGGCGGAAACAACTCGCGATATCGCGGCGAGCATCGAGGCGTTGGCTCGTTCCGTCCACGGCGATGTATTTGGAGAGCTTCCACGTCCTCGTTTCAGCACACAGATCTAGTCATCGGTGCCACTATCTTTAGTTTTATGAAATTAGGTGTAGTAAGCGCGATACACGCTCGCATACATTTATTATAGTTTTTAATTATATTTACTCTATACTTGGTTAATGGATCAGTATACACAGATTTTTAGCGTACACTATTTTTACATTATTTGAAAACATACAACTACCGTTATAAAAATATTTATATAACATATTTTTTTAATTTTTGGATAACGAATATGAATTTTTCTCTCATATCTCTATATTCAGTCCTTTTATAAATATATATAAAAAATAATAATATGTTAACAAAATAGAAGTCTGAATTACGTTTTTTTTTATATATCCATTTACATAATAAATATGAATCGATCGCAATTTCGTTTAAACGTTTTATATAATATGACCTATGGCAGCTCGTATTATTTAATCAAATCGTTTCTTTTTTTTTTATAATAATTGCATACTTTTGGATATTTTACATAGATCTCAATAAAATCGGTATCCAAAAGTATGTCCGTTTCACTTTAAAATTTAAATGACCGTTAGCCCTCGATCGTTTTGGTGCCTGAAGATTATTTTATTAAATTGTGTGCCAAATGTGTTTTATTGCTTAAAAATCAAATGTCTTATTTGAATCGAATATACTTTCACTATTAACCCTTTAAATGCGGCAGAGCTATTCGTTAATCCGCATCTGTATGCGGCGACCAAATTATTTTTTCGGCTAAGTGATCTGTTTACAACGTTAAACCGATAAAATATGCCATTTTTCTATCAGAAAACGATGATGAAGTGTGAATTATGTCTTCTGTTCATTAGAATGTATTCATTTGAAGTAATTTTCATTATTATTTATAAAATTCTCATGGTTTTGAATTAAATACCTAGAAAGGGCCGATTCTACCTCGTTTGCCTATTTAATTTTTTTGGTCGCATTAACTCTTGACCATTTTTGGGCCATATTTTAACAATTTAAAATTAATTATTCCCATCATAATGATAAATTTTTTTTTGATACACTCCAGCTTTGAGGGATGTAATTGCTTTTTGTCCAGGGCTTAACCACTGAACCGATTTTTCATCTCTAATTATTAAATCTTGAAAAACGAGCGGTATTGCTCTTTTCCTGCAATAATTTGCATAAGTCGGACAAATCGTGTGGAATTTAAACAGCTTGTCTTTGAAATTTTCCTATATTTTTTAAACATCTTTGCGTAGTATCAGGATATGCTGATCTTGTTTAGATAATTCGCTGATAGTCATCGTTGGCTTTGTTCCGATTTAAGTTTTCAAAGCCCATTTCATTCACGTGAATACATCGTCCTCTTTGAAGTTCATTTTCCAAAGCTATGTTTCCAGAATTAAATTTTTTGAACCAATTTTGGAATTACCTGTCATCCCACCATAATAGCAGAAATATATAAATATTTATTACACTTCTCCCGTTGTCGCTAGACTTGAAAGGGCTATTTTTTTTTATCCCAAAACAATATTCGAATAGTAAGATGTTGTAAAAAAATGGCGACATGCTCGTCGCGTTCAAAGGGTTAATCTGATTATAAAGTATTTAATTATTTTATATTTTAATAGTTTATTGTCATCGTCCGAGGGCACCAGTAATGAAATACGATTTCACCGAAGTTCCTCGATAAAGTTATCTGTTGAATCGTCCCGTTTCTTTGTAATTTCAACGTGAAATACCTCATATTCTAATTGCCAATATTAATAATCGATGGCTTTAATAATTGCATTTTGATACTATTTATAATATCAATATATAATTAGAGTAATCTCTTGAGAATCACCAATTTTAAGCGTCGACAACGCATTGGATACGACAACACACCGACAATGAATTAACTATGCCATTTTATGCCAGTTTATAAAGTAACATTCATATATTTTTAGTAACATTTAGAACGTAAGTAATATGTCTATGCTTAGTGTTTTATGGAGTACGGAATGTTTATTACGGTTGCATTATCGCTGTAGGGTTCGTAACGCGTCAAATGGGAAAAGTTCTATTATAACATTTTCATATGTAAATGATACATTGAACATAGCTTTAATATGTGTAGGTTGTTGAATGTAAGGACACAACATTTATTTCGGTAGATGTATGTATTTTTAACGTTAAAACGTGGAATCAATACAAAACACTACACATACATATTCCATATATAAAACTGTGTAATATGATTTAGATAACCAACGTGCGGGATGCGGACAAAAAGTTTGTGTATGTATTTTTCTGTCGTTTTGACATCTGTTTCGACCGAGCAATGAATTAAGTCAAATTTCTTGCTGAACTCGGTGAGAGTTTGAAATTCATATACGTAGAACTGTATATGAATAGATTTATACGTGGTTGGATTTCGATGTGTTCATGATTCAACGATGTCTCGTGAAGGGCTTAATTTCGTTGGACATTGTTTTAGCATTGGACCGATTGTATTCAATCGGATGAATGATCTGAAATTATTTAAATTAGATATTTTGGTGAGCTCGGTGCATGAGCTTTTTGTCCACGTGTCGTACAACGTATGATGATGATGACGTTGATAGTGGTATATAATATGTATATTGTAATTGTTATATTTTTACGTTTTTTTGTAACATTTAATTGTTATATTTTACGAAATAAAATTTTTCACTTCCAGAAAAATCCACGTTTCACTTCTTTCCTCAAAAAATCCCAATCCATCCTATACCATTTAGTGTTTTATGAAAATACTTGTCAAGAGTGTTATCAGGTAGATGATCTATTTTTTTGCAAATTTTTTACAAAATGGCTCAGCCGCATCGCAAAATTCAATAAAAATCATTCCGTCAATATCTTTACTCTAATTTTCCATTAAAATTTTTGTTTTTATTTATATGTTAAATTATTTTCATGGGTTAGTATAAATAAAATAAAATAAATTACATGGTGTTCACTTAAATTTAGGATAAAAATATATTTATTCAATGCTGCCTTATCATGATATGTATCCAGTTAATTTTTTGTACCCAGGATGAAGCTGTGTCATACCGGTCCGACACAGTTCCAACGCATATACCGGCTTGGGGCCAATTCAATCGGTGCAACAAAGGCAGAAGGAAGAGGGAAAGTAGATATGTGCAACCCTCCGAAAGTCGATGCAAAGCAAGCAAATGCCCTCTGGCAAGTCGCATTGCTGACCAGGTCCATGTGTTTGATAGGGTCCTCCACTGGGAGATCCGTATGGGAAATGCTTCATTGGTCAGCATAGAGTGGGTCGTGACACGATCATATTCGGGTCAATAGTTCCATAAAAGCGAATATGATATCGCCAACGTTCTCAACGGATTAGCTCACCTACGAATTATTCTACATATGTCATAGACCAGTGGTTCTTAACCTGGGTTTGATCGAACCCCAGGGGTTCGGTCAGTCAGTCTACCGGGTTTGGTGGAGGTCAAAACACACACCCGACTTATGTACTTATGTATGCTATTATGAAAAATAATACGACGTATTATATAAGGGTTCGGTGGACGCGCATATGAAACTGGTGGGGTGGGGAATTTCATATTTATTTGGCAGATGTATTTTCTAAGGTTGGTAGGACTGGTTCTCGCCTGATGTTAGCAGAACTGAATTCCTCTTAAGGTTGGCGAGCTGGATTTTTCCTAAGGTTGGCAGAACTGGTTCTCGCCTGTTAGAACTGGATTCCTCCTGAGGTTGGCAGAACTGGTTCTCCCATGAGGTTTACAGGACTGGATTCCTCTTAAGGATAGCAGAACTAGATTCCTCCTAAGGTTGATGGAATTATTCCTGAAGTATTTTATGGTGTAAGATGTAGTGGAAATATTTTGAGATGGGGGGAGCTCAAAATTGAATTGCGCATGGGGCCTCTCAAGTGCTAAATCTGCCACTGCATTCCAAAGAAGGTTCCGGAAATAATAATGAGTTCGAATCTCAAAACAGTAATGATCGCAAAGTTTACTCAGAAATCAAAACCGTCAAAGAGGAGACGAGCTTCAACTGGAGAGGGAGTTATTATGCGTTCCTTACAAGAGTCTTATGAATTTATGAGCTATATAGGATGCCACTAGTAACGTTGGTATATGCATATGGATATAAAATGCCTTGGAAAACCATCAAATCGATGGCTTAACTTCACCTCATTGAAATGGGCCCAATCTGTATATAAAACTGCACATTTAATTAATATAATCAGTTTAGAGTCAGATAACTTATCCTGTCTTACAATACCCTATACATGAATTTTTATATGTATGCGAGGAGTGGACATCATGATAATGATGAGCTGTATATTGCTAAAGTAGAAGCTCATCTTGTCATTGCAGCCCAGTGGTTGTATCTCATCTCTCCTTACCACAGATCATAAAAACATCTTCTCTCTTTGGTTCAAAAAGTAAATATTAATGTCCATTATCTCGTTGATTTTCGTCTCCATATAATTCCAACATCAGGGACTCAATTTTAAATTCTTCCATAACATAAAAGAAAAATTCTGGAATAAATAAGAACAAGACACTAGAATATTTATAACATTTATAATTCAGTGATATGCTGAAATAGATTTTTAAGATTTTGTATGAAATTCTTTGATTATTATTTGTCTTCATATTGTCTAATCATTTGTACTGCATTTATTGATTTGTCAATCAAAATTTTAGCTAAAAGCATGATACTCATTTTCTGTTGTTAATCTAACCGTGTCAGTGGGGTGGGCCGGGCCTATTTGGGACCCAGAGTTTTAAATTTTTCAAAATATTGATATAATATATAATAAGGTGAAAAATTCATCAATATCTTGACTTGAAATATTTTCCATTATAAATAGACCCCCTACGGTTGTTTTTGAGCCGCCGTGATGGATCAGTAAATATGTCAGTGTAGTCAAAAATTTCAAAGACAACTAAAGCTTTTAAAACAACTTTTTCATTCACTAATTTCAGTTGGATATCTTTGGACTTGGAGTAATAAAATATCCGTTTGTTTTAAATATTTTTGGGATAGTTATGGAATTATTTATTTAGTTTATATACATATAAATAATAGTAGTGCTATTTTTTCATGTTTATAATTGATACTTGCGACAAAATTAATCGTAAGATTGTAAAATAAACAATAACTTTGGTTATATGCAAAAAAATTAAAAACTATTTACAAACCAAATGATTTCACATAACAAACATCAAATATTTATGTATTTACATATGTTTTTACATACTTAATTGAAGTCATTGGAAAGAATTAACATAAAATGTTATTACATTTACTAAATATGTACAATAAAGTATGATCATACAATTATTTATAGATTGGAAGTTTTCCTGAGATCAAGTAAACACCCTGGCTAATAAAAATTTAGTTCACAACTTCACAGATTATTGTTAATTGTAAAGTCACATACCAGAAATCTCATAATTTGTATTTTAATTAGAAAATATAATTTATTTATGTTCATAAAAAAACAATATTTAAAAAAAATAATTGTTTATATTATTTATAATGTAGCTAAAATTCTGGTAAAACCTAAACATGCCGATAATGCAGTTTGTCCTATACCCCACAACATTGCATATATTGGAGACATTTGCAGAGAAGAAGCTCTATAGACAAAAGCTACGACTGAACTGCAGAGCACACCCGACGTACTAGGAACCATGACTCCCATAACCAGAATGAAAATTGGAAAAAACTTTCCAAACTTATGTTTTCGTAGCGTCGCAAACGATATTAATGCGGCGCATGTGTGTACGAAAATTGATGAAAATAATGACCAGAGGAAGACTTGATACCACATTTCGGCAAATGTATTGAGTGGATCAGCTGGACTTAGACTAATCACATCAGCAATGGTATCTAGCTCTGATGTACGAAATTCCGAAAACATGCTATACATTTCTCAGTTCTTATTTAAAATGCATAGCAAATGTGTCACTTTACGTGAGCTTTACATATTGTTGTACTAAAATAAAATAAACTACAATTATAATCACGAAAATAATATCCAAAATATAATTTTTGCACAATAAAAAATGTCACCTAATTATTGACTATTACAGAAACGGCGTCAAAGGCAGTGGACTGTCATCTGCCTGTCAATATCAGCAGTAAGAGTGTTGCCAGTATCGGCAGATATTTCTCTCAAATTAATTTATAAAATATATCGACAAAATTATAATTTGAATTATTTATTTAATATAAAAAATTAAGCAATTTTAGAGTATGCAAAATAATAAATTGATACAAAAAATATGACAGGAATTGATTTATTATGTTTTTATTAAATTTATTTACCATTTATGACTTTTCGCGCGCATTATTTTTACACATCTGCCAAAATGTTGTTTTATTACGCTAGCTAAATACCAAAATAATGATTTTTAAATACGTCAGCTCTTAAACCCATGTGTTCATAATTTTCATCTAAAATATTATGATCAACAAAACACAGCTTATGGTATTAAAAATAATTGACACGTCTTTTGACACAAGATTAGCATTGACGTTTGCTAACATATTTATAACCTCTGTTGGATATTCACTGCGATCGTTACTACACGATATTTTAATAATTTAGGATGTTAAATAATTTATCAATTTACATTGTAACTCTATTATTTTATCTCAGTGGCACGATAGCCTGGGATAATGATGATCTCGAAGTATTTGATGTGGTTGAAGAAGTACAAAACCAGAATTTTTATGAGTTGATGGGTGTAACACAAGTAATTTTTTATTTAAAATATATATTTATATATATAAAAGAACGCATAATATCATTACGAATTAAAATAACGTATTTTGAAATTGGGCTTTAATTATAATTTTTTCATGTCATTATCATGATTTTGATATAACCTAAAATGTATATATTTGTGTGTATAGGAAATTAAATATTTGACCAGTTCTTAAATACCTAAGTAATTGCACTATGCAGATAAAAGAATTTAATAGAACTGCAGATGTAACGTTTACTATCATAACAAAATAATTTAACATTTACGGTTGAACATAACTCAAAAATGTACATTCATTTAATTGAAATGTTAGTAACTAAAGGAGTTTGGCCGAAAATTAAAATCTTGGCTAAGCAAATTATCGTTTCATACTACCTTTGACCTCGACTTGCGACGCGGCTATAACTCAGCAGTGGTTGACTAAAAGCTAGCAAATGGTGATAATATATTTTATATTCGCCTTTGTAGGAAGCAACATCCTCAGAGCTACGTGGGGCTTATCGAAATCTTACACTAAAACTTCATCCAGATAAGAATGATTCTCCCGATGCAGATGTACAATTTAGAAACCTCGTATCTGTATATAATATTTTAAAAGATCCAGGAAAGAGAGAAAAGTAAGGACGTGTATTTATAAATAATTGTATATTCATAAATATTTTGTCTATAAATATCATTTTTTTGTTTTAGGTACAATGATGTGCTTAAAAATGGACTTCCAAATTGGCGGTCGGCTGTTTATTACTATAGACACGTGCGTAAAATGGGATTAATAGAAATGACTATTATACTGTGTATTATTATTACATTTGGACAATATATTGTTGGATGGGCTGCGTATGCGGAAAAACGATATTTTACGGTAATCTTACTATTATATAATATATATATATATAAATATAGCTCTTATTTACTTATTTAAAACACTCACTTAGATTTTATGGTATAGTTTCTAAATAGTTGCAGCAAATAATTCAGAAAAATCTTTGGTCTTGGTATTGGACATGGCAGCGATGGTGGCTGGGCACAATCATAGTTTCGTAGATTCTACGGAGCTATGAAGAGCCAGGCCGCTATCCAAGCCAATTCGGTGACGTGTGTGCTACGGGAGGTGCCCGTAGCACCCGATCAGACCGTGAATTAAATACGAATTGGCCCTAGCCTCGTCTGATTAATATTGTTACAATCCCAGTACATTTCAATTTTAGTAATTAATAATAAATTATTTCCAACACCTTCCAATAAATACAAAAGGAGTACCTTTTTGGATCAATGAAGTCCCAGAGGTAGACAAAGGTACCTGCTTTGATGAATCAATGTAACTATTTTTTTCTTCTTGGATTAGTGCAGAAGATTTGCTTCTCATCCCTGGTAACAATCCTTCTAAGAAACTGATCAGTTTCATATTGGGACAGCAACGATAAGAAAATGCTTATTACTCATTTTTTAAGTCTGTTTAAAGAGTGATTTAATGAGTTTAAAGTATCATCATCGATTTTAAGTGATCTCCCTGATTTTAGTTCGTCCTTTCATTCACTTCCACCACTTTTGAACTTTTAAAACGATCTATAGCAGGGATAAGCAACCTTTTTTTACAACGGGCCAGCTACAAATTTAAAAACGGGTTGCTTATCCCTGATCTATAACTGGTAGATTCAAGATGTCTCCATAAATATCGCAGATGGTCTGGGCAGCTTCATTTGATTTTAATCCTTTATCAAATAATAACACCGTAAGTATGTCTCTTCAACCTTTGGCCGTTGCATCTTTATTTTGGGACAAAAAGTTTTAAACCATCGACAGCCGGTAACCACCTGGTTTCAAAGTAACGCAAAAAAAGACATTTCTTTTCGTTTTACCTAATATATAATAGTGGCCTGGGGGTAATAATTGAGAGGCCTAGTCGTGGAAGGGATCGGAAACACCAATGATTTTTTTATACTCTTCCTAATTTCTGTTTAATGATTAGTTTTAAATTTCATTCTACTTTGTCTTATTGAGTTTTCATCTTACTAATAGTTTAAATTTGCTTTAGTTTTTGATTATATAATAATAATATAACATATTCTTGTAACTAGCTGCAGAGGTGTGGCATTGGATCTCGATGACAAAATCCGCGCCTAACCTCAATGGTGGTAGTTCTTGGATCTTTGTATTATTGTTATATTATTTACTCATTACTGTTATTATAAAAAAAAAAAAACAATGATGACGTTATCATCATTGGAAAGGAAAAAAAATTATATAATCCCAAAACAAAAAAAAAAGAAACTCAGATTGCGACATCCGACAAAGAGGAAAATGAGCCATGCTCAGAATGCTCGCCCTAATTAGAAACAGCAATCTTGAGGCCCCTAATATTGTGAGGCCAGGACCAATAGCCCCTCCTGCCTCCCCCTCTAATAAACATTGCATACATGTAAACATTAGCTTCGACAACCATTTGACAGTCTAGAAGGCCCATTTGCTAAGTGAGTGTCTTATAGATAAAAAAATGTTGATGATGATAATGATGACATATGTATATAGACTTATTTAAATCATTCACTTATAATTTAAGGAACAACTTCTTGGCAGTAAATTAAAGAAAATTCAGAAAAAATCCGTTAAATCAAATGCAGTTGGCGGTAATACAGAAATAATGGATATGTTAGCAGAAATTCCAACTCCAAGCATACGAGATACACTACCTTTTCAAATACCACGTCTAATAATATTTATTATAACGGGTATACCTACTTTGATCATTTTTATACCTCAGTATATTATGGAGAAAAAGAAACTTCGGGAAGAAGAAATTGCAAGGTTGAATACATTTTCGTTTATATATTTGAAATTAAGTTGAAACTGATGGATCCACAAGTAGAAATTAGTACACATGCAAAAAAAAACTGAAAGTATTTTTTATTAATAGAGAAATTAAAGAAAAAGAGAGGATTAAAAAGGAAGAAGAGGAGTTCCTTAAAGAAAAAGAATCTCGTGCATCAAGGAGACGCAAGTATGTGCCACCCGAGAGGATAGATGAAATGGGTTGTTTCCTTGATCCTGTGGACGAACCTGAGAAACCTGTGGAAGTTAAGGTAAGAAAACTGTGCAAAATATCGTTATTACAATCATTTAAACAAAATATTGTTATAGCAACCAATTATTTCTGGTGGTTTATGGACGGATGATGATTTAGCGGACCTCGTGAAACTTGTCAAAAAATATCCAGGCGGAACAAGTGGAAGGTGGGAAGTGATCGCCGAGGTTATGAGAAGGAACGTCGGTGAAGTAACGCACATGGCTGCTAAACTCAAAGACAACTGTTATCGGGTACCTGGCGTGGAATCAACAACTGATGAAATTCCTGGATTAGAAATTACAAAAAAGGTTATTGAAATAAATATTTCTGTGGTTTCAATTTGAATCTTTATTTATGAAATATTTTGTTAAAGGTGAAAACAAAGGGGGGCCGAACGTTAATTTCCGAAGGTGTTCCCGTAACGGAATCAGTATGGTCGCAGACGCAACAAAAAGCTTTAGAAACTGCATTATCCAAGTATCCTAGAGGCGGTGCATCAGATCGATGGGATAAAATAGCAAAATGTGTGCCAGAAAAAACTAGGGTAATTTATTCACTTTGATAAAATAAATTATTAAATGACAACCCAATATTTATATTTTATCATACGATTTATAATTAATTCTTTCATTTTATTTTTACACAGGAAGAATGTATGCTTCGTTACAAGTATCTGGTGGAACTAGTAAAAAAACAAAAGAGTGACGAAGCTGCAACGGAACCTACTGAAGAATAAATTTATAGTATACAGAAGATTACATTATGGATTTAATGTAAAATATAAAGAATATTTTTTAAATACTGAAAATAAATCCAACTACACGGGAAATTGACAAATATTTTTTTATTACAATTAAATCACTAAATATAGTAGTGGTCAATTGATTCTGATGTTCCGGATGTCTCATGTCTTTGGAAGTGAATTACTATCATCAGTGGCGCGCTGACACTGTCCAGCGTTTGTGTGCAAAACTTTAATTGGGGCTATATCCCCCTCTACAATAAAAAAAACATTTTATGAAAGAGAGTTAGTAAATTATTTTCAATTTTAAGAAAGTTAAATGAATTAATATTTAATATTTTTCCTATTTTGACGCCTCTCGGTGCCTGTGTGCGCCACACAATCTGCCCATATGGACGGTGCGCCCCAGACTATAACCCCCAAATATTTTTTTTCTATTGCCTAAAAATGTTCAACTACAGAACAACTCTAAAACAAAAATCATATCGACTCTTATTCTTAGATCGAAGTAAATAAAAAAAGGGATCCATTCATTAGCATGTTTTGTAGCATTAATTGTTTTATTAAGTTGTTCGGTATGAAATATCCGATTTTAAAGGTGAGAATAATAAAGCGATATTTTACGCATTATAAAATTTATTTAATTGAAACAATCATTTTTACACTCTTTGGTTTTCTGGCAATGATTATACAGATCGTACATAAAAAAATCTATAGTTTTAAGCCGAACATGAAAGCCCTTAATTCATTTCATAATGACGGAAAGTAATCACTTGGTGAAAGGTAACCTATAATTTTTCTTGAAGTTTGACCAAATCTATTTTACAAATAACAGATATAGGTGCAATGGCATTTTAAAATACTTGCCAAGATTCATAAACAGTATGGATATCACATCATTTAAGTGATAAAAGCAAAGTACGGGTTCAAATGTGTCAAGAATTAATAAAATTAGAGCAATATTTAACAGTTTAAAAGAGTGGGTTTCAAAAGGGCAGATACCATTGGCAGCGCCGAAACTGATCCTAGTGACCAGAAAGGTACCTTTGTCTGTATGGTGGGAGATTATAAAGGAATTATTCATTATTAAACCCTTAAATATGACAATAACAGTACAGTTCTATTGTGTTCAAGTGGATTAAATGAAGTAATTCATAGAAAAAGACCCAGAATATTCAATAGAGAAAACATATTTTTTTAACACGATAATGCTAGATCTCATACAACTAAAATTAATGGAATACTGATTCATTCGATGTTGCTTAATCATCAATGCAGTATTTTTCTATCCAACAAAACTTTTAGGAATATCGATGAAGTCTATTTTTCATCCTAATCAAAAGATTTTTTATGTAAATGCTATATTAAGATTGTTAGAAAGATGGAAGAAAGTTGTAGCCATTTTTTTATCATAATTAATTAACGGTAAATTCTCAAACTCAAAAATTAGTCAAATTTATTTTTTTATCTATACATAAAATATTTTCATAAGATATACATATAAAGAAAAAATATATTTATTTAGTATGCGTATGCTACTTGTTGTTAAACGTACTCGTACACACAGACGCCAAGAGGGAAAATTTTTAAAATTTAATAAAATGAATTACACTTATTAAATAATATTTTATATTTAAAATAATTGCTCGTAGTTCGTTTTTTCAAGCACACCAGACGTACACAGACCATAATTAAAATTCTTCACACAGAGTCGAGTGTTGTCGCGCGCCGGTATTAGACGTGGTGGCGATGGCGGTTGGGCACAATCGTAGTTTCGTAGATCAGACTATGAGAGCCAAGCAGCTATCAGAGCCAATTCAGTGGCGTGTGTTGCTACAGGAAAATTGCCAGTAGCACCCGATCGAACCGTGAATTAAATCACGAATTGGCCATAACCTCGTCTAACATTAGTATTGGTACGAATCCGCGGCGTGACTTCGATTCGGGCTTTGGCTGCTGGCGACCTGACCCGTATTCGAAGAGCCTAGATAACCTGGAGAACGTCTGTCTACGGTCATGACATCATGACTGAGATGGAGGTGTCCTCCAGTGGCAAAGACCCGCCCCAGGGTTATAAGGCCACTGTTTAGTTTAGTTTAGTTAGGTGCCAGATACTTTCGGCGTGCCACTGAATATGAAGTCATTTATATTCACTGAAATAATCTCTACTCCGTCAATTGTCAAGTGTGCAGTATCTTCAATTGTTAATTCTTAAATCAAAACTAATGCGTCTATGTGAGTTATTTTTTAATTGTATTAAGTATTGTGATTTTTCAATTGGAATCTGATCGAACAACACTTGCAAAGGGTCTAAATATTAGTGTCATATAGATTATATTTTATATATCGATCATTTAATTAAATTCGTAATCAAAAACTGTTTTCGAGAAAAGCATTTATATATATATATTTATACTAAATCAGTATTCTTGCCTAGATTTTAAAATTAAATAGAAAGATCTAGTTGTATTATGTATGTGTATTTAGAGTTATTTGCATTAATTCGCCAGTGTGGTAAATTAGCATATTTTATTTTGAAGCACAAAGGATTTTAAAGCAAATTTATTTGCAATATATTTTTTGGTAATGAATCTCGTGCTAAAATCGTCATATTGAGTATGTGTAATAAATTTTATACATTTTATAACAATTAATGTTTAATTTATATTTTAATTAATTAAATTGTATAAAAACTGTTTTCTATTTTTTTATTTTAATAATCTCATATTTTTAGTATAAGTTTACATGGACATAATTGAAAATGCACTCTCAACTTCAGATTATTTATTTTATAATATTATAAAATTAAAAATTAGATGTCTATATTTTTCTTTGTTCTTTGTGTGCAACTATTTTCACATCAGTAATGGTTTGGGAGGTCCAGAATGGTTTCACAACACTAAGCACAAAGAAAAATATGGTAATGCCACAAAATTCAGTAGATCACCTATGTCCGAAAACGATAATAAAATCTCTCATTTACTATCTTATAACAGTTAAATAAAGTAATTGGAATAAGCAGCTCGCTCAACATTGAGGAAAGCATTAAATCATTTGTTTTCATTACAATGTAACATTATATTGCTGAAGTTATTTTTGTTTAGATAATCCCGATAATTTGATCTATTTTCTTGTTGAAAATAATAGCAACTTACTTATTAATATTTCAAAATATATATACATATATATAAAATTAATATAATAATGTCATACATCAAAACTAAACTAAAATACTATAATGAACAAAGAGCAGAAATTTTCCATAACTGAAAAGTATTAAAGAGTGGTCAAAGTTTGTTCACGGTAGAAAACGACTGCTTAAAAATGTTTGCTTAAGCCTAAATATTTATTTTATTTAATTGTAGTTTTACTGTAGAATGCAAGTTTATGTAAATGAGTAACGCAATTTGATTCAAAATTATTTATATATAAATAATTAATTATTTACCGATTTTGATATTCGCGACAGAATACCATAGAATACCAATATACGAGATCAATACAGCGCATATTATATTTGCAGCTGCCTCGTCAATAATTATTAACAAAAAAAAACATACACGTATAAAATATAAATCATTCTCGTCATCCTTTACTCGGATATTCTTCAGTCAATTTTCATTGTAGCCATATTGTCGGACAATTTGTTGGGTGCAGTCGAACGAATAAAGAATTTAAACGTGAATTTTTTATTTTCATGTATATAATTCTTCAACGAGAACAACGGAATTGCGATACAATTTCCGGATGTGAAAATTTCCTCGATACTCGTGGTATCGGACGTGCAAGCCTCGGAGATGTTCGTGACCTTTTTGGTTTTTTTCGAATTGTAGAAATTAAATTCGTATTTGTAATTTTGGGCTCGTTTTTCAGATCCAATATACTGTATAGCCCAAAATGCGACACCTTTTTTGACATCTATTTTCACGTGATAGATAAACAACACTGTTCCAAAAGATACTAGCTGCAAATCCTTATCCGGCTTTTGCACGTCGAAATCGGGAAACATTATTTGACTGCCGATTTTCAGCAAACACTGAGATTTGTGATTTGTAGAAAAATGATCTGTGATTTTATTGTAGTTTCCTAGAACAGAAAAATTCAAAGACGTAAATAAAGAGATTATTTGTATTGAATTATTCAAAAGTTGTATATTATATACCTGTCCACGAACAATTTCCGTTGACTCTGCCTAATGGACAAAAATATTGTCGATATTCACATTCTTCGAAATGATCCTTGATGTTATCTGAAGCCGTTACAAATGTACATCCGTGTGATTTATTAGGACAAACTGTACCCATCTAGAAATTTATTTAAATGTTATATAATTACAAATTATCAAGTATTTTTAATGAAAGAAGTAATTTTCTAGAAAATTAGATTATAAATATAATTTCCACCATTATATAAAACATTTCTCCACCTTTCTGTTATACTTTTGATCCCCCTTTCATAAAATTATATCGGTTTTGAATTTAAATATTCAATCCCTTTTTCTAAAATCTAAAAAGTGTTGTAACGACCTGAAAAGATAGTAATCTGATGCCACAAGATCGGGAGATTACTGAAGATATTGAAGAGTTATTGTTTGATTATAAGGAAGTGCTTCGAAATAGATTATCCCCTTGTAGTTATACCATAGACAGCAACAGTGTTTTTGGTACTTGGTCCTGAGATTACTATTGTTTTTTCGTGGTTGGTTCAAATAAAGTACTTAGTTTACGTGGTTGTCCATACTGTCTCCGCTAAATTTTTGCAGCGTCCATTTTTCTTGTCTCAACCCCTTTGCTAATTTGTTTTCATGTGATCATGCTCACTTGAGCTTTGTTCAATGATCAACCTTGGAATTTAAATGTCTTCCACTTCTAGGGCTGTTCAAAATTTAAGGTCAAAATTTTCTGATCGAAACTCCTGAAACCATCTCCGACACGTCTGAACCTCCAAAACATTGCCTAGTAAATGATATATATTGTTAATTGCGACAATTGCATTTTCTTTCTTCAATAATGGTAAAGTTAAGAAAAGCCTTCTCCATGTGCAAAAGGAGTCACCATTCTTAATAAATCGGTGCAGCAGATCTCGGGTGCCTATCAAAGTTGCATGCCAGCGAATGACGAGAGCATCATTGGCATGGGACTAAGGATCAACGAGGCCGGTGTTACTTTGGAATTCAACAGCATCTACGGTCGAGATTCCTTTCAAAGAAGACTAAAGTTAAGCTTTAAATGACCCTCATCAGGCCCATCCTAACATAAGGATCTGAATGTTGGACTCTGACAAAGCAAGATGAGCGACAACTGGATATCCTACAAAGGAGGATTCTGAGACGGATATTTGGAATTCGGAATGGATATACCGCAAGCAACTAGAAGCTGTATTGACTATACAGGAATATACCGATCACAGCTATCGTCAGAGTGACTCTGAAAGGGCAATGGTTAACAAGCCGTTAACAACAACGTAAAAAGGGAATTTCAATGTAGATAGTTTTGGGTTCTCAGATAATCTCGTACGTTTCTTTTTGAGTTACATTACAGAGCCTGGCCAGTGTTATAAAGAATTCCCTGAATTCATAGTTTTCTTCGGACACCAATCCAACTACTAACTTAGCTCAGTCGTGGTTAACTTACATTATCAAAAGCAACAACACTGGAATATGATGGATGATGGAGAACGTCCAACTAGTACTCCTATAATTTAGAGGCAAGCTGTTGACCAATCTAGATTGTTTTTTGCAGGTTTTTAGATCATTTCGATACAGTATACTTCTGCCACAATCGATGAGCCAGGTTTCATGAAATCATAATGGATCACATATCAGATCAGCTTCTTTTAATGAATACTATGCTTTAGGCCGTGTTCTGGTGCTTGTCCAACTACTGTGCTGAACATTTAAGTTTATTGTATAGGATCCATTTCTCATAACACGTTACAAAACGATTAAAAAATTAATCTTTTTAATAAGGAGAAATCAACAGATGCCTCTGATTTTTATGCAGTTTGTGAAACCCGTTTATCCAAAATGCTCAGATTACCGATTTTGGATAGATGAGTTAATATTGTTAGCTTGCCAATACTAAATAGCAACGATAGTTCATGTGCACTTTGGATGAATATGATTCAATGGTGATTTTCAGTTCGACATTATCCCGCTTTGATTCTGGCTGATCTTGTGGCTCATTCGTGAGGTCAATGTTACCAGAACACGATTTTTTTTATGATACTCGTAGTTATGGTTTATAATAATTACATAAACAGGAGTAAAACGCGATTAATAATAACTTGTATGAATAATTTGGAAAAGTTATAATTAGTTTGCTCAACGTATTAATAACGTTAGCCCTAATATATTTTAAAACAAACCTTTGAACAAATTTCTTCTAATGCAAGATTGCGTTGTTCTGTAATACTGTTCTTGCAAATTGGACAAATTGGTAGACACAGACTTTGACGACATGGACCACATATGTTGTGACCAGATTCACACATTACGATTGGTGGTTGCAAAAATTCGAGACACATCACACATTCCAAATTACTTAGAACGTCTTTCAGTATCTTGTTAGTGTTAGAACCCGTATTACTAAAAAAAAATATGAATTATAAAAACTAAAATTTTATATATATATAGAGGTCATATTTTATGATCAGCGACTTTTTGATAAAATTTTTGATGGCAATACAGTTTATATTTATATATCTATTAATTTTTTATAGTATATTATACCTCATAATTACTTGTTTTTCATTATTTATTATTTAAAACTTTGATATGGATTATGAATGATCCATATTTGGAACAAATTATAATAAACGATATATATAATAAAAAATATATTTATTAACCTTTGTGATGATGGCTGCGTAGAATTTTTAGGGGTGTTCCCATTCTTATCATTGTTCGTTTTATTTTTATGTTTCTTTTCATTATTCTTATTTATTGGACCCTGATGCGGATTGCTCGCCATTGCTTGCACTATAATAAAATGAACATATATTAAAATTATGCATATGGTACAAAGATTATTCAGAAGGCAAAAAATATATTTGCAGCTTGCAAATTGTAAGTAAACCATTACAAATTATGCACAAAAGTAGGCGATAGACACAGGTGCAACAGGTTTTCTGATAGAAACATATTAAAAATAATTTTAAAACAAAGCAAGATGCATTAACTAAAATTTTATCTGTGCAATTATTCTAAATTCCTTATTCCAAAGTCTTTAAAAAGCGATTATTTATTATGTTGAATATTGGCGAGATATCTTATCTTATACTTATCACGCCACACAAGTATTATGGAATGATCACCAAAACATAATGGGTTTTTAAATTTAGAAAAGTAAAAAATAAAAACAGAAAGTAAATAAAATCTCACATGCCCCGGCCACGAATAAATCCGAGCTGTCAGCCCAAGCACAAACTCCAGTGACGTTGCGACAGTGTTGCCAACAATAAAATATATCGATATTTACCAGCGGGATTTAGGGTCCAAAACATTTGGGGGGTGAACCAGACGGTCAAGGAGGGATGGGGTATTCATTTAAAATTTCAATTCGCTTTATTATGGTATCTACATTATAATTTTCTATTTCAATTATTAAATCATTTGAAAATTAACCATATCTGACAAAAATATGAGAAAAATTTAGCATGTATATATACGTGTGGGCAAAACGAAGCAATGCAATTTTTTTTAAAAAAATTTGGAAAATATTTATAACGTCGGGATACGTTAATAAAAAAAAAGAAGAAAGAGAAAAACCAATACTAATTATGAAGTTGCATTTTGTTTTTCTTTCTGTTTTTTTTTATAAATTAAATCTGATTTCAAAACTTTACAATATATAAATATTGATTTAAATCAGGAATGCATAATGAGTTGATTTTATGACAGCTTGTGAGCAAAATCGAACGAACGCAATCACATATGTATTGACATATTTTTTTTAATAAATGTCAAAATATTTGTTAGGTGAACATTACTTAGTTTTCCATGACGAAGATTTTCAGTTTTCGGTCAATTATCAAGATATTTTCATTGCGCGGCTTCTGGCTTCTCATTAAAATTTTCGCACCAGTTGGCTAGTTTCCATGTAGTAAATTATCATCTCTAGGACAAGCGTCAAAAATTCTCGCTGCGTGGCTCATCATTTTATAATATAATTTTCTCGTCACGCGGTTGCTTTTCCCCCAAATTTATCAGTATCAAAAAAATATTGCTTGGAATGTTAGGATAAGATCTACTAGTTTTTAATGACTTGAACGCGGCAAATTTTTATTATGGGAGGAAAGGTTGGGGGCGTTGTAAAATGTATTCCTCGCAAAAGGGGGCGAAGTTTGGGAGCCCATGTTCTAGATCAAATAAAACACATTTTTATCAAAATATTTTTTACACAAAGTGTCCTACTGTGTGCATAAATTCAATTAGTACCGTCTGGTGTACTTTAAAAGAAGAACTACGGACTATCACTTAGATTGTTATATATGATATGGCGTTGATTTTAAGAAATGTAGTTCATTTTATTAAAAGATTATTTTATATATTTAAATTTTTCTCTCTTAACGTTCTTAATATTTCGACGTTTGTGTGCGCCGCACAATCTGGCCATATGAACGGTGCGCCCCTTCACAGCACGTGTCACTAGCGTTTGTGGTGAATTGACATGAATTCAAATGATGACTATTGCGGTTTAAGGGGATTCCTACTAAAAAAAACCACATGATTAAAAGAAAAACAATGTTATCATCGCGATGAGATGAAAAATAACAACAAGTAATATTTTAATCACATAATAAAATCTAAGCACCTAAACAAATATAAGAAGTATGCTATTTTACGTTATTATTTAATTAGACTTATTTTCTGAAGTAAAAATCTGTTTCTAAAACAGATGGGGAATCTCTTGTTTGCAGATTAAAAAATATAACATGTCATTCCTTTAATATAATACGGTATGTTTTTATATAAATAAAAAATCTTAATGCTTTATAAATTTTAATATAAAATAATGATTTTTCAACTAACATGTTTCTTAAGATTTAAAAAAAAATGTTTTATCTTGAAGGTAAAAAGTCATAGAGTGTCACTGGATCATTATTTTAGGACAATAGATCGAGAAAAATATGGGTTGCGGAACGATAGATTCAGGATCATATAAGATTGTACTTTGTAGGTTTTTGGGTGGGAAAATGCGGAAAAGCCTTCAATGAAAGAACTATAGATCGAGTAGTTTCACTGTATTGGGTATTGAATATCGCTATTGTGATTAGGTTTACTCAATTAATATATATTAAAATGTTATATATAAATTTATTTGTATTTTTTAAATATATAATACGTTAACAATATACTTTATTTAGGCACTGCTCGTCTCCACGTTATAAAGGATTTGTTTCCTTGAAAATGATTATTTTTGAATCCATGAAATTTGATATTTATTTTAAGTGTTAATTCTTTCTCAGCATTGATATAATTTTTCAATACGTTTAGTGGTATGCTGAAGCAATTTCCTGATTGAAAAATAGTTTTTATTGGCAATGACTTTGATGCACACTCTTCGGTTATTATTATACTCTTTTTGTTGTGATATAATGAAAAATCATAATAGAAAACTTTAAAGTTGTTGTTTTTAGTTTTTTGCAACGTCCAATTAGCCAAATTATTCGTTACATCGATCTCAAAATGATATAGAAAATCTCCATGGTTTCCAGATGTGATCAGTTGTAAATCCTGATAAGAGACATTAAGATCAATATTCTTCAATTTTGTTTCTTGGCCTCCTTTTATTAACATTTTATTTGGATGTAAACTTTGAAAATGTGTTAGCAAATCTGAATATATACCTAAAACAAATTAACTTATGTAAATATGGACATATTTTAACAGATCTATATAGAGATAATTAAATACCTTCCCATTGGCATTGGTTGTGTATTGATCCATATGGACATTTAATTGGAACAAATGTACATTTTTTCTGATGATTTGGAATCTTTTCTTTTATAGATACATATTTGCAACCAAATTTCACATTTGAACATTTGGATGCACACTAAAATGTCAATTCCCTTAGCTTCATCATAAATATATTTATGAATTAAGAATCATTTTACTAAAAAAATAAAATAAATTGTACCTTATCTATAATATCCTCTAATGCTAGATTGCGTTGGTCCGTAATGTTGTTCTTACAAATAAAACACCTATTATTTGTGGGTTTATTTTTACAGCTTCTACAAATGTTGTGTCCCAAAGAACAAATCAATATTGGTGATTGAAATATTTCATTGCACGCTGGACATTCCAGTGAACTCAAAATATTATTCAAAGTATTTTGATCATTTGAACTGAAATATGGAATTATTATATATTTAATTTTATTGTTATTGAAATGATTTATTAAAATTGAATATTTCAATGTTATCACTGCATAAATTCTTTGAGTTTGGTATGATTAGATTATGAAAAACAATGTAATTCTCCTTTTATACATAGTATAAAAATAATAATAGAACGTCAACAATATTTGTTCATGATCAAAAATGAGATATATAATATTGCATATTAAAAATGAATTGAAAACGCAAATTAAAAAAAATGTACAATAATAATAAAAATATAATTATTAATAAATGTATTTATACCTGGTATTGGATAATGGTGTCGTTGCCACCTTATTTACCTTGGCTTCTTCAATTATTACAATAGGCTTGCTGGCCATATCTAAACTTTTGATGATTGAGAATTAAATTATTTATTCACTATCGAAATACCGAAATTGGAAATAAAGTCATCATTTGATTGTCACAATATTATATACTGACGTGTAATCTCAAGCACTAACTGGCTATAATCTTATCAATAAATATAGTTATTGTCTTGCTAGATTACGCTCCGAATGATGATATGTTCGAAATTAAGATAATCTCTCAGTTTATCTTGTCTAGTACTTTAACCTAACTGTGCAATTTTTGCTGACAAACAACAGGGTTTCAGACCAAGCTACTATCAACTTGTGACCGAATACATAGGTCTAATTTTGGACACTATACTCGCCCAATATTTCGTGGGTCTCACTCATGTCTTTCATGAAGTATCTTTCATGGGTATCTTAGGGTAAGTCAAGATATTGATGAATTCTTCATCAATATCTTGACATTTTTTTTTAATAAATGGATTATTCTAATACTAAAAAAGTTATTCATGCTTCATAATTTGGTCGATATTTTGGATTTTTGAACTAATCAATATGACGCGTAAATGACACGGGCATATGGCGATGTCTCGATGCAGACTGAGTACACGCCGCCGACTGAGTTCTCGCGGCACGTGTCATTAGTACGTTTCACACGCACTTGGCACATCGTACCGAATATACTCTTGTTTTCATTTTTTTTCGCAATTGCGGTCAATAAAGGTCAATGATTATTTATAATATTTATTCTTTAGACTTTTTTAGACAAATATAAAAAGTTTGTAACATGTAGGATTTATATTAGAAGAGTTATACGAGAAAAAATTGGGGTCCCTAATAGCTCCCATTGGCACAGCTATTTAAAGGGTAAACGATTCAAGGTATTAGGGGCCTGAAATATTTGTAAGGTCGAGATAAGCTTATACATAAAATGAAAGAGAAGACACAATAAAAATTAAATAGTTTAATTTTGTTTATCTAACTGTCTTTTTACATAAATTGATGTGAAATTAATTACATATATATCAAAAACATTCCAAAATATACGAATGGTCCCGTCGTTGATTTGATGACTACCGTCTTTGGAGCTGCTGGCAAAATCTGACCAGGCTAATCATTTTTTGGTTGTTAAATTTTAAAATTTGCGACAAACAAAATCCCTTGGTACTTTCATTTACTTTTCTTGAACGAAATTTTCAGTTTTCGGTCAACCATCAAATGTCTGGTACAGTTTTTATTGGGTCTTTGGTTTTGATCAAGTTTGTCTTCAAAAATACGAGCATCAATGGCATTTTTGTCAATATCCTTTGACTTTTATCGCGATCTTTTTTTCTTCTGTTGATATATTCTAGTTAAAAATTATTCGAAAGAGTTTTTTGAAATAGTTCTGCTTTGGTATTATCACATATGACACCTGTCCATCTTCCACATTAGATGATAGCCCTTATAAATCAGTTTATAAAACCTTTTCAACCTGGTAGAATAAACTCGTTCAATAGTTTGCATACTGTTGATTGCAGTAATTTATTATTTATTTTTGTTCATTTAAGTTAAAATATATTATGTGTATGGGTGAAACCACTTTTATAGCTAATACGGCATCTGTTCTTTTTGGCCATCTCATATTAGAAACTCTTTTCACTAAGATGGACTGTTTACACATTTCTATGTTTCTGGTTAAAATTTTACAGCAGGGGAGCGCCGTCCATATGGCCAGATTGTGTGGTGCACACCGACGCCGGATGATTAGGTACGCCGAGAGGGGCCAAAAGGGGAAAAAATGAACAATTAATTCATTAAACTTTCTTAAAACCGAATAAATTTCGATAAAAATTTCCTATTTTTTTTACTGTAGGGGGGGGGGGTATAGGGGCTCCAATTAATGTTCTGTACACAGGTGCCGGACATTGTCGGCGTGCCATTGCATTACAACTTATCAAAAAATATATTTTAAGACGGCCCCTTGGTATTACGTGGGCCCCGCGGCCGCAAAGTTTACTCATAGCTATATCTCCCACCAGTTTCTGTCGGAGGTATGGCCACCGCAGATGATTGATCGATTTTAACCTATCATAAACGCTGTCTGTAATATTTCTTTAGATGAATATGAACCGTCTAAATCTGTGATTGTTTTTTTCGTCATAACGCCCGAGTAATGCTTTCTTTCTTTAATTTATAACAAATCTTTTAAACCCTTATCCGATCCGTCACGACGACGATTTGGGGTCTATTTTGTATGAAAATAGACCCCAAAAATTACAAATCAAGAATTGATCAATTCTTCAACATTGTCGGGTATTACCTCGACGATATCAAGGTATTACCTCGATATCAAGATATTACCTCGATATCAACTTGCATATCCACTTGCACAGCACGATATTTTTTCTCGCTCGCACTTGCACATGCCCGATGTTTCTTTTTCGCTCATATCCGGTACGGAGCGATATAAAACATCGATCCCTGACAATAAAGATCAATGATTATTTATATTTATTCTTTAGACTTTTAGATAAATGCGAAAAATTTGAGACATGTAAGATTTATATTAAAAGAGTTATTCTAGAAAAATCAAAAACTTAGGGTACCAAATAGACCATCGGCACGGCTGGGTTAAATTCTTAAAGTTTGGCAGGAACTGTAAAAAAAATGTGGAAAAACAATGAATGTGAGAACGATAGTTTGGAGTTTCACTGTATCGGATATTGTTATTGTGATATTATAAAAAATAAAAGATAATAAATATTATCATCTTAAATGTGTATTATTAAAAATATATAATTAAAGAAATATTTGTTAACAATATATTCTAATTAGTATTACTTTTCTAAATCTATGCACTTTATAACGACTCTGTTTCCGTGATAAACTTTTAATTGACTCAAGATCTAATATTTATTTTAAGTGTCAAATCTTTCTCAGCATTGATATAATTTTTCAATACGTTTAATGGTATGCTGATGCAGTTTCCTGATTGAAAAATAGTTTTTAATGTCGATGACATTGGTGCACACACTTCGGCAATTTTCATAGTCTTTTTGTTGTGATATAATGAAAAATCATAGTAGCAAACCTTAGAGTCATTGGATTTAGTTTTTTGCAATGCCCAATTCGCTACATTATTCTTTAGATCGATATCAAAATGATATATAAAGTTTCCAATGGTTCCATATTTGACCAGTTGTAAATCCTGATAAGAGACATTAAGATCAATATTCTTCAATTTCATCTCTGGTCCTGCTTTAATCAACATCTTATTTGGGTGTGAAATTTGAAAATGTGTAACCAAACCAGAATGTATACCTAAAACAAATAAACCTATGTAAATATATAAATAATTAAATTAAATCTACATTGAGATAATTAAATACCTTCCCATTTGCATTGGTTGTGTGCTATTCCATATGGACATTTTGTTTGAAGAAATGTGCAATTCTTCTGATGACTTTGAATCTTTTCTTTTATAGATACATATTTGCAACCGAATTTCTCATTTGAGCATTTGGATGCACACTAAAAAGTCAAGATATTCATTTTAGCTTCAACATATTTATATTATTAATATTTATAAAATAAGAACCGTTTTATTAATAAAATAAAATAAATCGCACCTTATCTATAATATCCTCTAATGCTAGATTGCGTTGGTCTGTAATGATGTTCTTACAAATAAAACAGCTATTATTTGCAGGTTTACTTTTACACCCTCCACAAATGTTGTGTCCCATAGAACAAATCAATATTGGTGATTGAAATATTTCATTGCACGCTGGACATTCCAGTGAACTCAAAATATTATTCAAAGTATCTCCATTATTTTTACTAAAATTTGGTAACGGATATTATAATGCATTTAAATTTTTTAAATTAATTTTTCAGTATTATTCAAATAATTTGTATAAATTTGATGATTTAATGTTATCACTGCATAAATTTGCAACACAGACATACACAATGATAAAAATCCTCCCTCTTAACACTTTCAGACCCAGTGTACATTGCAATGTAAAATAATTTGAACGTTGGTTTTTAAGGATATTTTTTATTTTATTATCACTGGGACCTTTTGAACATAGTATTGTATTTTATCCAAAAATGAAAAGTCAGGTCTGAAAGGGTTATATACCTTATTAAAAAATATGCCACTCCTTTTTACGATAATCTTAATAAATTTGCAAATATAAATCCCTCTATTTCCTCTCTCGCTAACTATGACCCTAAATAATCCTCTCAATAACACGTCTTCTGATAACTCAAACGAATTTTTAAAAAAATTGAGGCAGTCCCTTTAATAAAGCAAGCGCATTCTATTCATGCATAGCTCGACCGTAAACTCTATGCCATTTGGCTGGAT
>JAGXCT010037108.1:0-23696 GCA_022495035.1 Philopotamus ludificatus | reverse complement strand
TAACCCTAAATTATGTATGTGCTTCATTATCCCGATAACGCGTTGTTCTAATAACGCTGTCCGAACTTTATCGTTATCGGGGGGATTACTGTACTTCCAATCCTTCCATAGAATTTCCCATAGTAGATAACAAAAATAATTTAACTAAGACGCCTTGTTTTCTTTTTTAAAACACTCAAATCGTGTCTGCTTCATCAATGTTACTCGTTAAGGGAGCATTATGCCGGCGTTGTGACTGAGTCGAGGGTGACAGTGAAAAATTATAATTTGTTTAAAAATGTACCATTTATAACCAAAATTAAATAGACGAAGAGTAAAATGGGCGGAGCTCAATACAGTCGCACACTTTTGGCCACGATGATGCATATATTCTTTGAGTTTAATAAGATTAGATAATGAAAAAGAGTGTAATTCCCCTTTTATACATGATAAAGTGTGAATATAATTTCATATGAATGTGTTAAAAAATAAAAATACAATTATTAATAAATTTATCTATACCTGGTCTTGGGTAATGGTTTCGGCTGCACTTTAATCACATTAGTTACACTATTATTAATGTCAATTACAATAGGTTTGCTAGCCATACTTGAACTTATGATGATGATACAAGTTAACCGTTCACTGATGAAACGTAAAAATTGAGAATAAAGTAATGTTTTGACTGCTACACCATTATATACTGTCGTGTAATCTCAAGTAATGACGTGGCATGCATAATCTTATCACTAAATACAGTCCTACTCGGGTATCTATTACGGTTTATGCAGCCTTGCATCATTACTTGTGGATGTTGTTTTATTTAATTTTAGGAATTTTTTTTGGTTCAGTCACTAAATCTTGTACCGATGAACAAGACAAATACGAAGTACCTCTACGACGTAAAATTTCTGTTGGAAACATCGATCGTTACTTAACCCTTTGGTTGCCAGGCCTTCTGGGATTATTATCCCAGAAATGCCACGATTTTTAAATTAATAATTAAAAAGTAAAATGTGTTGTTTAATTTATAAACATACTGTAGCGGCGGCGTTGTATGCGTTGCACATGTTGTTTAAAAATGTTATATACCCCTGAAGCAATTACCCTACAGACAGTTTAAAATGTATTGGATACTACGATTTCAGATCCATCGGATCCGGCAATTCTTGCTAATGTATACAAATCCGATATATCAGATTTCGGCAACCAAAGGGTTAACATCGTCAACTAAATAATCAAATATTTATAATATGTATTAGTATTTAATTGACCTTTGTGACAGAATGCAACCTTAGTTTCTAGAACATTATTGGTGACCTTTTCCACATTGACTATAATAGGATCGTCAATTTTCAATGGTCAGTTGTATTTTGGTTGTTTGTTTATAGGTATTTTTTTGCTATTGGCTGGTCAACAACTGAAGCACAACTTAAAAAAATATTTTTTTTGGTAACCGATTTCAAATAGAAGGATTTGTGCCAGAAAAAATAATGCAATGACTGCGACAAAAGTGTGATATTTACATTAAAATTTTATAATGAAAAATATGAGAAATCGAGAATAAACAATGCGTCCATGGCAACAAAAGCAAATATTGCTGTTTTTATTTTTTTTTAAATTGCGGAAAATAAAGGACCATGATTATTTATATTTATTCATTTGACTTTACAAAAAGTTTGTGACATGTAGGATTTGTAGGTTAAAATTACTCCAAAAAGGTAAAGAATATTGTAGATATCTTAGAGGGAAAATGTAATTAAAACTTTGTACAATATATATATATATATATATATATATATATATATATATATATATATATATATATATATATATATATATATATATATATTTTAAGTAGATTCTTTATTATAATATAATACATTTTTTAGCGGTTTAGAGTTAAATAAAAAAATATTTTTTTTATCCAATCATGTACATAATATGGTTTAACCTAGCCGTGCCGATGGGGTCTATTTATCATTTTTAAAGCAAATGTCAAGATATTGTCCAAGAATTCATCAATATCTTGATTTGAAATGTTTGGGGTCTATTTTATACAAAATATACCCCATTGACCAGAGCCGTTGGTTTTGAGCCGCCGCGACGGATCTGTTAAATAATTATTTATACAATCAAATGCTTATCATTTGATAAGGAAACAGTGACAGATATAGATAACCTAATCTGTTGCATTGATAGCTTATAAAAATAGTGAAACTGTTTTAAAATAATAAATTTGGTAAATAAAGACATAAAATCATGCTTATTATTCATATGTAGATCCCATTTGGTTCATAGGAATTGCAAAAAAAAAACTCAAACAATTAAAATATTATTTATTGTGGTCATTATTGAAGATAGATATTAAATGCGAATGTTATTCGTAATAAAATTGTTATCGCTAAGACTCAATCGGACCATAGAGTACTGTTTCTGAGATCTACGGAAAACACCGGTCGGTTTTGTTATAATATAAAAATATATATTTTAATTACACACTTAACTAAAATTTTATATATCAATTTAAAGATTATAAAAATATTATGGAACCATATGAACGTTTTATATAATGTTGAAAGATCTTAATTTCGGGATTAATGCATTAGCATCATCATTCGATCGAATAAACATTCTAAAGGACAATTCCCTATGGTTGTTTACATAATTTTTTAATACAGTCAACGGAATGCTGACACAATTTCCCGATTCAAACAAACTCATCAACGAAATACTATTCGATCTGCATGCATTTGTTATTTTTATACTTTTGTTATAGTTATGAAAGATAAACTCGTAATGAAATTTTTCGGCAACTTTTTCGGTACCAATTTTTTGAACTGCCCAATTTGCAACATTACTCTTGGGATCGATTTGGACGTGATACAAAAAACACATATTTTTTCCGAGAGTTACCAACTGTAAATCTCGATCTTCAAAGTTAACATCAAAATTTGGAAATTTAATCTCCACTCCTGATTTAATAGTCATATTACTCGGATGATTGGTTGAAAAATGCTGTATTATTTCTGAATATAATCCTTAAAAGAAAGAGAAACATATAAAAAAAAATGTTTGAGTGCATGTATATTATATATTCAACATACCTTTCCATTGGCATTGTTTATATGTTACGCCTAATGGGCAAAGATATCGCTGAAAAGAACACTTTGGTGTATGGTATTCAATCTTTTCTTTAGATCCAACATATGTACAACCATCATCAGAATTTGGACACTTCGTTGAGCACTGAAAATGGTAAAATTATTATTGAAAGCCAATTTTATAATTTCAATAAGGGGGGGGGGGGAGGGCAGGACAGGCTGTCTAGGACCTTGCAATATTAGGGCCCACAACTTGGTAACTTAATTTGTTAGATGATGTTATAGATGTAGGGGAAAGCAAAGCGGAATGAAATTAAAAACTAACTTGGAAAAAACCCATTAAAGGGCTCAAGCTGATAAAATTTGCTTCTAAATGAAATTAATAAACGAATAAATCATCTGCAAAAGTTATTGGATCTCGATATAATATTATATCCCTGTGAAAGAGGTCTACATTTATTACATATCATGCATGCATTTAAATTTTTGCTTGGATTAGTTAAATTAAGACTAAATAAGATCCAATATAAGCGGAGCATGTTTTAAAAGTACAAAAGTTATACGCTGTAGCCATCCTGAGGCCCAAAATTCAGCATGTTTCACGTGCCATATCGCAAACTTTCAAGTCATGTCTAGTTTTATCACAAGGTGAAAACCATGCCTATAAAAAAGAACAGCGGGGTAATGTTGATGTTTAACCTAAAGATGACAATTTAACCTATGAAAACAATCCACACAGCGAGAATATTATAATATTTGGCCAGCTAAGCTACATGAAAGAGCCACACAGTGAGAAAATATTGATGTTTGACTGAAAACTGAAAATGTTGTTGAACGTGATAAGTGATTTTGTTAGTTGCCGTACAGAATGAAAATTTTGAAATTTTATCAAGAAAAATTAATAAAAACCTAAATATTCTTGAATAGGTTTAACAGATATTGCCGGCAGCTCTAAATTTATCGGCTGGCTCCAGTTTGTGCATCTCTGATTTAAATCAATATGTACATTTTTGATATATAAATAATTTCACAACAATTTATGTAAAAAGACAGAAAGAAAAACAAAATTAAACTTTATTTGTATTGCCTCTTATCTCTCTTATTTATAAGATTATCTCAACGTCACAAATATTTATTATTTTGAAATATTATCCGGCGACGCTCAGGGGGTGTCACGGGAGTTTCTTGTGCGGTGACTACTTTAATTCTCATTTTAAGCTTAATAAAAAAAATGCACCGAATTAACATGGAATCATTTGAAGTCTCAACAATAAATTAGCTTATTTGACACCGCCAATTGCCTTATGGTCAGGGGCGCTCTGTCCAAATGGCCAGATTGTGTGGCGCACACACCCGCTGGAAGATTAGGTGCGCCGAGAGACGCCAAGAGAGGAAAAATTGTAAAATATGTACTATTAATTCATTAAACTTTTTTAAAATCCAACAAATTTTGCAAAAAACATTCAAATTTTTTAATATTAATTTTTTTGCGTTTCTTCTCATATCAAGTTAAAAAAAATCACGTATTAAAAAGAAAAATATGTAATTTCCTAAATGATAATTTTTAAAATAACACGAAAGTTGCGGTGCGACACGTGAGACATACTTTATTTTGTGTAAAGTGTGTAAAACTATTTAGAAACCAATAGAATTACTCAAATAAATTTTCGTTCAATATTATTAAATAATTGATTAATATAAAGGAAATAATCCTTGCGCACAATTTTAAATTAAGTTTTGAAAGGCCTCTAAAATATGAATTGCCCCGTGCCTCCCATTTTTTCAGAAAGTCCCTAATTTCAATAGTGTCATTACCTTGGCTGCTATCTCCTCAAGACTGAAGTTACGTTGTCCACTGATAACACCTCTGCAGATTGGACAAATCAGGGTGGTTAATTTATTTTTGCAGTCTTCACATACGTTGTGTCCATTCTTACACATAAATATTTGCGAAGCAAATACCTCCAAACATATTGGGCATTCCAATGTATTTAAAATATCATTTAATGTGTTTTTAGCAGGTGCCCTGTAAATAAATGTTTAAAAAATATTTTTTATCGTATGCATAATGAATCCCTATGCAGAAATCGCATTCGTCAAACATAGGTCAAATTTCAAATGGATTTCTCAGTATCATGTTTTAGTTGACAAAACACATACCGCTGGTTGGAAAATTATACTTTATTCATCGATTATTATTTAAATAATTTAAAGGATGTCTGATAAAAAAATAATTGTAGATAATAAAACAAATGTTAATGTTGAAACTAGATTTCTGTCTCGTGACGATTGTACATATTCGCATATTAATTTGGGCTTATATCTAAGATCAAAATCAATATTATTTTTATTAACATACATGATAGTTTGTGGGACTCTAGTCCTAGATCGTGATCTGCTCCGGACTGTTTTTGGTTGACTGGCCATTTTTTACAATTGCATAAAACTAGCAAGCACGTACGCACCGCAAGCCACGGTGCGACTGACCATTTGAAATAAGATAAGTAGCGCGATAGGGGATTACCCACTTGCTTTCCACGAAAACATTAACTAAACATGATATTTTACATAATTACATAATCGAATGTGAAATTGTATATATGTGTCTAGTTAAATATTATTACTTAAGATAACATATTTAAATAATAATATTAAAACAATTATATCACATGCAATGTTGTAGTTTAAATCATACGAAGCGGGATTTATCTGTAAATCTAATGATAATAATATATCTACATGTATGATAACCGCTAATTAATTGATTACATTTAATCATTTTTTATATGTTATCTTTAAGGGAAAGCACCTTTTCGGAATTCCGTAACGCATACTATAAAATAAATAATTATCTATGAATTTTATCTACGACGTTGATAATATTGTATTTTTTTACCTGGGTCGAATGCTATAAGCTTTATTTTAAAATTAGATCAGATCAGATCATTAAATTATGCGATGGCAATTTTTTCAAGTTGGCAACACTGACACGTAGTTGACAGTATACGTGCCAACAGGTCGCTTAAATGTTTTATTAAATCGTAGGAACCACGTTTGCGTAATGTCTGGAACCTTTAAAGGATTTACTGACAAAGATATTGAAAAAATGAAGAGTCCCATAGGTCATAATCAGTTATATGATATTTATAGTTCATATACATTGACAAATTGCATTGACATCTCTCATTGATTCAATTATTTTGCAATTTTAGACATGAATAAAAGGGCGATGAAAAATGTGAAACGAGCAACAATTCAAAATATTCCGACTAGTAACGAACCGACGATTGAAAAACCGACCGTGGTTGAAGAGCCTTCCGATATAGACGTTTCTCTTACTATGAAATCATTAAACGAAGTTGAAGCTGAAACTAACAATAACAGTTCTAGCAATGAATCTCTGGAAAATTCCAACAGTATTGCAGTTGATACCGATGCATATTTATCTGTCGTTAAACCGATTGATATGGAAGCGTTTCAATTGCAGCAAAAATTAATTGAAGAACAGAATAGAAAGAGAAAAGAAATGCTCGCTAAAGCTTTGGATGACCGGTACGTGCTGTCAAAATTAAATACTAATTTTAATTGACTTAACAATTTAACTCATTGCTTATATTATATTATATTATATTTGAAGAGCATTGAACCGTTAGAATTTTTGAGTATCCGTCTTATAACTTAACATAAATAATGATTACTAATGATGAATAAATTTGTTAAATAGGACAAAATGTTTCGATTTTTCTCATAGAAATGATAGTTAAATCTAAATTATAATATTTTTATGATTTTAATATAAATAAAATGATTAATTATAGAGCGAAGAAAAATGCTGAGGAGGTGATCAGATTGGAGGATATTAAAAAGGAACTGCAATCGTTAGATCTTCAGCTTTCAGGCGATGTCTCAATGTTACGAAAGCAAATTGACAAGTGCAGTCTATCATTCATGGAAGCAGAGTAAGTTAAAGGAAATAATATTAAACATTTGCACGTGTTTATTTATTTAATACGTATGTATTTAAACGTTACAGAAAAAATTATCATAAAATTGAAATGGAATTTCTTGCCGCTAAAGTCAACTTGCAAAAAGAAAGAGAACGTAAGGAGTTACTCACGGAACACTTGTGTACGTTAATAGCGCACAATGAATCACGCAAAGCAAAAAAATTAGAATTTTTAATGGATAAGCTAGTCTATGAAACGGATAATATGAACTCGTCAAATGTTGTCGACGGTGTTTGCGAGCTGACAGGAAAAATGATTGATATTGAAAACGACAGAAAATTAACTGGCGATAATTAATGTTTAAACATTTTATTTTGTATGTACAATTTTACAAGAATAACAATAATATTTGATAATACAATGAAATATTTCTCTAGTGGCTTTTATAACACTTACATGCGACATGTATATCGAATTTAGAATTAATGGTGCTATTTTAAATGCAAAGAATATTTATATGACGTTTACATTTATATATATACAAGGTATATATTTAAATATATATATAAGCCTATGACAATACAATGGAATTGAATTGCGTGTTTTATTTTATGATTAATTATACAATTGTGCCTGCTATTAGCCGAGATTCCCGTGGATTGTCTTCCTATCTTTGCATAACACTAGTTTAAGAACTTTATAGTACAAAGATATTGAATGTTTAAAAACAAATCTTATGAATTTTTACTTAAGTGAGTGATAATATAAATATATCAGGATTATTAATCATATTTAATAAATAATGAAAACATTGTGTAGAAAGAATTTTATGGTGGAATATTTAAATAAAATTTGTCGCCCATTTTAAACGAATCGGCAGTTTATATTTTATCAGAGAGCTTATGTGATAAAAATATAGAATATACATGTTTATATATTAATATATGATTTTATTGTAAGATCTTTCTCGGTGATTTTAAACACCAAATGCCCAAAAATGCCTAAAAAAAATGCATAATTTATAAATTAAGTATTAAAACTTTAATGAATACTCATAATTTTGTATTATTTTTATCTGTGTGTATTAACGTTTTTAATGATTTAATAAAATATATAAAATATATTTATTTATTTTGATTTTTTTCTCGCTTTTTAATGCATAATTATATTTTTTCAATGAGACCAAAACAAAATACAGGCCCATATGCCAAAGAAGAATCCTTGAACCCCTGAGAGTTAAAGAGTACAGCTTCAAGGCCGTTCAGGAATTCACATATTTCGGCTCACTTATTGCAAATAACAATGGAACTAATTTGGGAGTACGAAGAAGAACTACTTTGGACTTCAAAAGTATCTACGGTTGAGATCCCTCTCAAAGAAGACCAAAGTCATGCTCTACAAGATCCACATCAGGTCTGTCCTAACATACGGATCTGAATGTTGAACAACAGCTGTATATCCTGGGTATGAGAATTCTGAGATGAATATTTGGAGCTGTATTCGACGATGGGGAATGGCGTATCCAAAGCAACGAGGTGCTTTACTGACTATACAAGGATATACTGATCACAGCTGTCGTCAGAGTGGCCAGAGACTCTGGTGAGCCGGCCACGTGTCAAGGATGCGGGACAGTCAGCCGCCGAAAAGGCTAATGATTAACAAGCTTTCCTGACCCCGGAGTGTTGTATGAGGCCAGAGCTCTACAATAGGGTCGTTGCACCTATGATAGTGATAATTATATTTTTTGATCTAATATTTTATTAAAAAAATAAGTACACAATGATTTAAATATGAATCGGATAAAATATTGCATTATTTTATTTCAATTACGAGTGTCGATTCATACAATCTGTATTAAAAAAAAATTGAGAAGATATAGCCGCTTCAATTGTAATATTTCATGAATAAAATACCAATGAGCATTCGTACGATCATGAAAGCTATGTATATACATACAGTTATTATGGAAATAAATTTAAATTATGTATATAAATATTATTCGAGAATAAATACATTTTACTATTATTTTTTTCTATATCAGCTAGGTTGAACAGCACCGAGTTCACTCGTACGCAATAATATATACACTTGATTATCTTAAAAATTATTAAGTTTGTACATTTTTGTGCAAATTGACGATCTGACGATAAAACGAGAATATAATACAAAAGTAAAATGTAAAAATCATGATATATATGCATAAATAAAATAATTGATATATTCTGTATTTAAATGGTAAATTTGTACGTAAAAAACTTATAGTAATGAAAATAAATTAACATATACATTTGTATGCGAAATGCAGGATAACATTTAGGATGTTGTTTTAAAGTACATCCTTTTCCCCGTGTGTTATCCCCTGCCGTACGTATATTTTCCTTCGGCTTCTCTTAAAACTCGATCGACATTCATCGTGGCCTTTTCTAAAGATCTTCTGTTATCCTTCTCTTTTTGCAAAAGCTCTAATCCTTTCTTAGCTGCGCAGTGATATCTCTGGCTCAACGACGCTTCAGAACCTTTCACGCGAGGTATATGACCCGTATATCCGGCAATCGGCGGAAATTGTGGAGAAATATTATTTTCTACAATATAAATCAATGTATTAACAATTTATTTATTTAATAATAGTTGATTAAATACCTTTATATTTATTCTTCTCTTCATATTGTCTCATTGATTTTCTAACTTCATCTCGGTTATATATCGGTTCCATTTTTGGAGCGCTTCTTGATCTTGTATATCGCTTTTCGGCATCATTTCTTCGACGTAATTCGGATTGTTTAGCGCTAAACTCGGTCATACTGTCATCGGCTGCTCTACCATACGATTTTCCATAACGAAAATTCATTCCAGGTATATATCCCGTGTACCCCAATATGTATTTTTTATTACGGTGAACGAGATCGTTGGAATTATCAGAATATATAACGTTATTAACTTGTTTTTGTGAACTGTAATTATCGATGCGATATTTCGGTTGAGCTCTGAAGTATATATGTGTAATTAAATACAGATTTATCAAAATTAGTTCAATAATTATATTAAATATACTTAGTCATTCCTCTGGTAGTGATCTCTTGCATTATTTCTCTCGTATTCGTTCCATAGCAGCGTCCGAATCTAAATTTTAATGTCGGACAGTGACCAGTGTATCTTGAAAAATAAAATAATGGTTATATTTAACGGTTGCATAAAATATATTATCATTCATGTTATAATTCTTTAGATGCAAGAAGCATGTAACATCGAACACAATAGGTATGGGATGATTGTGTGAAAAACGTTTTCTAGGTATATAAAACAAAATTTTTATGTTTTACCAGACAGGAAAAGTATGCTTGAATATAACAATGCAGCTATTCAAAATAAAAATTTCGTACAGTAATTAATTAAGCATTGTGTGAAGAGTGAAACTGAGAAAAAATAATTATAATCACTTTCACCCATCTTCCGCCGTGGTCGGTAAAATTATCAATGTAAAAATATTATAAAATGCAAAAAAGATACCGCGATAATAATCTTTCATTTATCTGAACAACAATTAAATTATTTCTGAGCAATATATGTACATCAAGCCCTCTTATAGCGAATCCCGCTATAGGACGTGCGGTGCCCTTTGGTTGACAACAAATTATAACAAGCGTGAACAAACTAAAAATAGAAGATCATTTAAAATATGCGAATGGGCAAAATTATTGTCGTATGAATCTTGTTTAATTCACAAAATGAAATTAAAAAGCCCTAACCCCAAATTTGGTATAGTTGCCTAGACTTCTATAGCGTGGTCTCGATTTCGGTGTTATAGGAGCGCTGACTGTATATGTATTTATACAAGTCACTCGTTCTTCGACTTCCGCATATTTTTTTTTATCAAACCTGGTTTAGGATAGGATTTGGTTTTTACATCTGCATCATTCAACGCAAACTATTTTTGGCTATCTGTGAACAGATTCTGCTTTGTACCATACTGGACCAGCCTTTTTTAATAAGATCAGTAGACTTTTTTTGGTTAGTCATTCTTGGGAGCGACAATCCCTCAATTAAGTCATTGAGACCCTCAGAATATCACTATTGTTTTATTAGATTTATAGCTCAGTGACTGTTTGCAAAATTATTTTTTTTAGTAAAAAAAAAAAATTAGTCTAGACAAATTGAAAAATATTTGTAGGAAACATTAGAAGTATTTTAAAATATCTACATCTCCTGGTCCAAATCTTACCCGCGTAGGGATTATCCATGCATGAATATGATGGATGCATCTAAAGAAGAATACCCGTTTAGATATTTAAAGCTGAATGAAGATAAAATGAAAATATTCGTGATTGGAAAAGCAAATAAAACTTTCTTGTATCAATAGATTTTACAGGATTAAGAGGAGTGGGTGCATTGAAAGATGTGTGAAGATCAATTACAAGTGAAATATCTAAAATGTTTTAGAATATTTGGTTTATAAGGTTTGAAAAGTGTAGATAAAGAAAAAGATTCATATGATCCGGGTTTTCAATGTATGGGAGATGTGCATATTTTTTCAATCTCAGTTAATGAGAAAAAGAATGAATATAGAATTGAAGAAGAAGAAATAATCAATTGCATTAGTCACAACACGAGACTGACTTCTTTTCTTTCTTATTTGAAGGACATCGACCAATAAAGATCCAGATAAAATGATATGATCTTCATAGTCGTAGAACTCAATAAATGCCAAACGATAAGGATATGTTGTTTGTCGATATAGCTGTGTCTGTTAACCGATCCGTCACGGTGATTCGAAAACAACTGCGTAGTCCGAAGGGGGTATTTTTATAATAGAAAATAAACCCAAGCTTTTCATGTCAAGATATTGATGAATCCCACATCGATATCATTATTCTAAGAATAAAAATAGTTATTCATGATATGCTTTATAATTTAGTCGATATTATGGATTTTTCTACTAATCAATGTGACGCGTAAATGACATGCAAATCCGGCGAAGTCCCACCGCAGACTGAGGATACGCCGCTGTCTGAATTCTCGCGACACGTGTCACTCGCATTTGGTATATTGTACCGGATGCGAGCGAGAAGAAACATCGCGCCCGTGGCAACAGGCGCGAATACTGTTGTTTTTATTTTTTTTTCCGAAATTGCAAACAATAAAGGTCAAATATTATTTATAATATTTATTAATTAGACGTTTTTTAGAAAAATATAAAAAGTTTGTGTCATGTAGCATTTATATTAGAATAGTAATTCGAGAATAACAAAAAAAATTGGGGTCCCAAATAGACTAGGTTAAGAAAATTCGAGCAAATCAAAATCAAAGAAATCTCAAAAGCTCACTAATTATATTTGAAATGTGGAAGACATGTTATTCTTATTAAATTTAATTAAATATAATTAACTACATAATCCACAGTCAATTCTGCCACATAAAAAGAGACTAGAGCTTGCGTTTATCTTAATTGCGAATTTATGGCGCAGATAAAAGTGTTATCAAACATATGGCGTACAGTGCTATTCTTATCGCGATTTAAACTTCCCGCCCTGACCTACAATCACCCAATTTGCAATGATTTACATCCAGAGCTACAGCTCTATCACTGTAGGTGGAAGATGGCTTTATAATAGCGATCATCAACTGTATAATATTTTTAGAAATGCAAATGCGATGTAATCATTTCCATTTCGTATATTACATAACACATCAAAACATTTTATATCACAACTTTAACATCATATTATGCATCATTTTTCGTCAAATCATCAATTTAATTAAAACCCGCCCCTGTAATATCAAAAGAATTTGCGTTATAATATGAAAATTTGCAAACGCCTTGTTTTTCTAGGGTCGTAGTAATTTGGCACCGATTATAGCCTGACTTTGAAACCACTTCAAAAGTCACCGGCTGATTTGAAGATTTCATTTAATCGAGGTCACAGGTCACACATATCGGCGGAAGGGCATATTATGCTGCTAAATATATTTTCGGGGCGCCGTGCACTCCTCCGAGTGGTACTGGCGACCCTCCCCCTGGGATATAAAGCAGCTTAGTTTTGCACTTGTGATTTCACTAAAAGCTTCCAGGCACGGCATCACATTTGTCTTCCTCCCAATTACGAAGGTAGCGTGGCCCAATCTTGGGCGGACGATTTGTGAGATTATCACGTATGCTATGTGCTACATATATTTTCTGAAAATCATCATCACTAGACGGATTAATTGAAGATTTATCTTATTGACATCGCGATTACATAATACGTGCATATTATGATCGCTGAAATACAAGTCGAGCGTGAATGCTGAATTTTTATTTATAGCATATAGTAATGGATATAGAAGATATGAAGATAATTGTTGTATTTACCGCTTTATATCATTAAAAGGTTCAAAAAGGCATTACTGAGTTTCATAATGCATTATTTAAGAATAGCTTCAGCACAATTAATTGCTGTAATGGAGAAAAAAAGCAATATTTAATAAAGACTCGACAAGATATAATAAACCAAGATTAATATTTCAGGAATATCGATCAACAGTGTGTGGTAAAAGCAGGGGTGGCTCGTCTGAGGAAAAATATATGTTTATATATTAATATACGTATATGTATCTATTGATTATGTATACGAAAAGGGTTACTCCGCGCGATATAGTGCAAGAGTGCTGCCTACTTGTCAACGCTACCAGCGTTGGGTATTGCACAGATGCGGGCAGGTAGCAGAGTGCGGGGGAGGGGACCCACTGTAGCGCAGTCATACTGACACAGTTTCTTTGAGCCACGTGCCGCTCGTCACTTATTTTATTATCGTTAATATTATTTAGTATTTTTACTTCCTCTTATATTATATATTTTAAATAAAATATGAAATATACTTTTTTAAATTCTGATATTCCGCACCACCCCCAAATGTTTACACGAGCCGCCACTGGCTAAAAGCATAAAGAATACATAATCAAAAAGACTTGATTATGATTTGCAATACATACATTAATAAAAAAATATTCAATGGAAAAGATGGCTAATGCTATGTACAATTTATTGAACAGCTCAATTTGGAAGTTGACATTGAAGGTATCAATCAACTTGTTGAAAATGTATTAGCGGCACTCGCCAATTAAGACTTGATCGAAGAATTCACTAATTGTAGCAATTCACTAATGAAGACTTGAAGTAAAAAATCAGATAAAAAAATCCTCCAAAAGAGATTGCTTTTAGTCTTAGTTTCGACTGGTATTTATCAACCTTTTTATCTCACAGTATACTAGAATCTATGGATATACAGTGGGACCTCGTATTTACGTGCCCGAAATTTATGTTTTCCCGTTATTTGCATTAAAGTTGAATTAAAAGAAAATATAAAATGAGCTGTTTCTTTCCAAACTGTACTGGCGAACTGCAACCATTGGCGTTGGGAATAATCCGTGCTGAAATAGCCTTTGATATCTAACTCATTTCTAATTCATCCGTACAAAATTATCTGGATCTTGACTTTAATGTGATAACATATGAAGTTATGGAAATCGACCATATAGTGGACAGTAATTTTTATGGAAACTTATCCGACGGAGAATTCTTTAATGAAGAAGTAACTAGATCCATCCAATTACAACAAAAGATGATACTATGAGGTAGATTAAAGGCATTAAAAGCTATTTTATAGACATTGAAGATGCACAAGAAGAAACCCTTTAATCACTTTATAGCCCCACGAGTTTTATGTAAAAATAACCAATGCGATTTTCGTAATTTTCTTATTAAAAAATAATTTTTCATTTTTTTTTATTATTTACAACTCCAGCAATCATAGTCCTTTAAAAAAAATGTAAAAACGGGGTTTCAATGTATTTCCAAAATTGTAAATACGCAGGTATAATTCACTTTGTGAAACTTTATTTTTAGTGGATAGTGACATTTAAAGCGCACCGGATAAACAACTAATAAAATAGATTAGATAGACTTTGATATGTGTATATGGAGATGCATATGTATGCCTGTGTATATCTATATAAGTATGTGTGTGTGTGGTCGCTCGCTACTTGTCTCTCGTGACTCGTTATAAGCAGATAACGCCTTAGAGAAGAGAAGAAACGAATACCGAGACAAACCCCCTCCTACTTGCCTGGACACAGTCGAGAGGGTAAAATCCGATACCAACATGGTAGAAGATGTACGTCCAATGCCAGCAATGGCCAAGAGAGGGAAACTCTTTACAAAAAACCGCATACCAAGACGGCTCGGGTCCCCGCGGTATGGACACGAAAGGGGAGCCCTCACGTCACGTGTGAGATTCAGGTTCCTTTGGCCTCGACTACCATGCGAGAGTTTGGTAAGGCCCATGCCCTCAGCGAGTGAGAGCCTTGTGGCTGGCAAATGATGATAATGATGATGATATATTCTACATATATAAACATGTTTTCTATCCAAATAGACTCTACAATTGTGCAGAAGGCAACGGGAAACCACTGCACTGTATATTCCCACGATAACCATGTCCATGGTCCTCCATAAAGGGAATCATGCACATGGTCACGATCCTCAGAAATGAGGGAAAGTGGATTAATATCTTATATAAAAATATAATAATATGTAATCGCTTCACGACTCAATAAAAAAAAAAGACTACAATATATAGAATTCCCCCGAGTAATAAATATATAATTTAACACGAATGCTCTATTTATTATTCATATTCCATCATGCCATTCTATGCAATTAGATTGAACATCATATCCTATTTTATTGTAATTTGACAGAGGAAAAGTGGAAAAACTTTTGGAATAAGGATAGGACATACTAAACATTTAGAGATTTACCGTATTTTTCTGAGAAAATCGGTATGAATATTATGTGACAAATAAAAATGGTTAGGCTTGCAGTGTCGGAGGTCATATGCAAAGTGCGTGTTCAATCTGAGTTGTTGGAAGAATTTGAGACACACCGCGGTTTAAGACAGGGTGACGCCCTAGTATATTTATTATTCAACAGCGCACTCGAAGGGGTGATAAGAGACTCCGTGGAAACATCCAGCACCATTTTTAACAAATCTGTAGAGATTCTTGCCTATGCAGACGAGATACACACTGTGACAAGAATTCGAGCAGCTCTCAGGATGCATGTAGCGAAAAATAAAACCGTTAATGAGCATAGGTTGAGGACCAATGAGACCAAGACAAAATACATGCTCATATGCCAAGAAAGAATCCTTGAACCTTTGAGAGTCGAAGAGTACAGATTTGAGCCCATCTAGGAATTTACATATCACAGCTCGTTTATTACAAATAACAAAGAAACGAATTTGTAAGTACGAAGAAGAACCATGCTTGTAAACCGGTGCTACTTTGGACTTCAAAAGCATCTACGGTCGAGATTCCTCGCAAAGAAGACTAGAGTCAAGCTCTACATGACTCTCATCAGGCTCGACCTAACATACGAATCTGAATGTTGGGCTTTGACTAAACAAGATGAGCGACGACTGGATATCCTAGATTCCTTAATTCTGAGATGAATATTTGGAGCCGTATTCCGAGCCGTTTCCGGAGGAAAGAAAGACTAAGACTGAGGTGGTTGGATTGTGTACAGAGGGACACTGCATCATTGAAATTTACCGGAAGATGGAGCGACGTAGCGGGAGATTGGATGAGATGGAGAACGGTATGATGAATATTTGAACCTTAGATAAGATGAGTGGTAAACTAATGTGTTAAAAAGGGCCCGTGGGGGTCTCTCAGGGAAAGAAATAATGTTAGATCTCTAAATGGTCTGAAAATGGTTAACTGAGTACAATAACCTTATTTAACAGGTAGACGAGAGGAATGTTAGGATGTGTAAATGTGGATTAAGTCGGCAATCATTACTTGTTGACTTTAAAGACATCACTTAGGAATGGATTGCTTACGAGAGGACAAAGGCTTTGGTTATCTGCAACAAATGAAAACATTTGCTCTTGTAATTGCATCGCGGTTAGATTTGTTGGATGACTTCCGTCAGTGATACGAACTCTCTCTAAGATCAACAATTGGTCATGAAAGATTGAGGCCAATGCTTCTACAAGAAATGGAGTTGCAAGAAATTTATGATTTTATGCCGAATTTTATGGATCCTTTTCTCCATTATTAAGCTACTAGACCTTCATCTAAATGTTTAATCTAGGTATTGTGATATATGTTTCAATCAGAGTGGATTGAAGTTTTTTTTTATTTAATTCTGGCAATAAAAAAAATTAAAAAATATACATTCCCTGAAAATAAGCCCCCAATGGGGATGATTTGGAGCAAAAAATATTAATATAATCATCTTCGTGGAAACATGGTAACATTTCCTATTCCATTAGGTTTTTATATTTAATGCATCCTACTAATCCAAATAGCTAGTATCATAATAAATCAATATGAGAAATTCATTACGTGTACAATTGATGGACTCGACAATTAATTATTAAATGCACGAATTGTTTCCTTCTCCCAAGTTCTGCAAAGAACAGAAACACGACATTGAACAATGCGAACGAAATAATGACGATCGTGTACACAAAAATTAATAAAAATAACAATTTTACGACCGCATGTCAAAATCATGACATCGGCGATACAGTATTAATCATATTTAAGTGTGTCTGAGCGTTCAAGAATTATCGCGAAAATCAAATATATGCGAGAGATTGTAAATGTCGTAGTGTATTATGCACATCTAATTGTGCCACATAATTATTTTCAGTTACTTTACGCGAGAGTTATACGAATAAACAGATTAAAAAATATTAATAATTAATTAATATAAGTGGCTTAAATTATTCATGAAAAATAAAATAAATGTATTGATGCACGAACCTTACCCAATGAATGGCACATTACCAAGACTTCAATAACAAATTTTCAGTGTTCACTCACCATGGAAACCAATGATCTGGTTCATCGCCCAGTATTTTTTTTTATATTTAGTTGTATTTGAACCAAACTAGGCCATCTCATCGTACCGATTCACCTTTCAAAGCTAGAGAGTATATACTTTCTGAATAATGAATACGCTCAATACAAATAAATTATGGATATGGTCGAAAAAAACGTTATTATTACTGAAACGATTAAAATGGCACGCGGTTAATTTGAAATTAAACATAAGCAATTATACGTGTGTATTGAATTATATTATAAACAATAATATATTACGTTTACACGGTTTTAGTTACTTTTTAATACATCATTCCATACTTGAATGACCAGATGAGAAGCGGTGCATTCATCGTGAAATTATCCATTGAACGGGGTCAAGCCGAGTGATTTTTATAAAAATCTTGTATTTCTCACGGCATCATAGTTTCAAAATTGTGCACTTAAATATCATAACAATGTGCAATGACAATATATATGATCAATTATATAATAATGTGAAATTAAATATTAGAAATTTCATACGCAGAAGTATTAAAGAGGTTTTTCCTCCCTCTTTTTTAGGACGTGAGTAAATGCAGCATATCTCCACAAATGGTTCAAAATAAAACGTAAATGCTACGAGGAAAATATTCAGAGGAGAAAGGGAATGGAAGAAATATTTTGTACCAATGCCTTATTTTTTTGCATTTCAATGAAAATTATATCAATTCTAAGCCTATACATGCATGTGGATTCGAGGGTCAAACATCGAAAAGTTGACTTTTGTATGTCAGCACCATATGTGCAAAAGCGATGGTCTTTCGCGGCTGTATTGCTTCGTAATGAAGAGTTGAATATATTACGCGCCATAAATGGTTTGCCATTTCAGTTTCAACTCGGCGTGGTCAATAACGTATGGTGTCCACAAAAAAAAATGGTTTAAACCTAATTTAGGTCAATGGTGCTGCGACACAATGCTAATCTGTCAATTTTGCAGGTGAATGGCGATGTGATTGAAAACTTCGACGCTGATTCGAACAAAGGATTTTTCTGAAATCGTGCACCGCACAACATTCGAAACGAAATAGAAACGATTTGGAGAAAACCGAATCCAGAAATCTATTGTGTCTTTTCACTTTCTTTATATTTGTTATAAATTAAATAATTTATTTTTCTCAGTCTTCGTGCCAACAATTCTCATTATAGATCGTATTTTGTATCACATGACAATTTAAAGACGAATATCATTGAAATTCTAGAGAAAAGATTATTATTTGCAAAAGTCGTTAAGATCAAAATAATAGGCATACGAGATTTGATAACAAAAATATTTTACTCAAAGAATCGTTATTCATTTTTATTGTTTTTGTACTTTTCAATGTAGTTCTTATACTCCTGTTTTTTTCATTTTAGAGAATAGGAAAAAGTCACAGGCCATGTCCAGCGAATACAAAAACTGAGTCATCATAACTTGGTTGTTTCTGGTCAAATATTTTTTCCACGAATAAAAAATACAGAATAAAGACCTCACTTACGCTTATCGTATATGGTCAACAGCATCACTGTTAATTAAAGATGGCGGCCTTATGCTGGACTTTAAAATTTAGCTGAGGGCTTTCAGTTTTTTTAACCTAGCCGTGCCGATGAAGTCTATTTGGATCTATTATTATTATCCGCAATTTCAAAAAAATAAAAACAACCGTATTCGATAATGTAGCCTCGGGCGCGATGATTTTCTTGCCCGCATCCGGTACGATGTGCCAAGTGCAAGTGAAGCGTATACTAGTGACACACGTCGCGAGAATTTGGTGGTCGGTCTACCGGCGGCGAGTCCTCAGTCTGCGGTGGGACATCGCCGGGTGTGCATGTTAATTACGCGTCATACTGATTAGTAGAAAAATCCAAAATATCGACCGATATTATCGATCTTTTGATCGTTTTGTTCAGTTTCGGCGTAGTCAATGGTACCTGCCCTTTAAAATGACACTGTTTTCGCGACAATGGTTAGAGTAGATAACCCATTTCTCATTTCACAATATATCAAAGAAATGTTAAATTTTTTTCTAGTTTTATTAATTCTTGACACATTTGAACCCTTACATATTTGCTTAAATTCCTTACAAATGATGCGGTATCAGCACACCCTGTTTAGGAATCTTGCAAATTATTTATAAATTGTCTTGCACTCTAGACCAAGATCTGCATCTGCTATTTGTAGAGTAGATTTGGTCGAATTTGCTTTAACTTCAATCCGTAATACCTCATTTTCCACTCTTCAATTTTTCCCCATCGAGGTTTATTTAAAAAGAAAAACACTTCTAGATTGTTTGAACTAGTAGTTGTTACATGCAATTCATGCGACCGTGAAACGGCTCTTGTTTAGTAGCATGAGAGGTGGGATTCCTACCCCAAAGGTCATGCTATCTATCACTTTTTTCCTAATGTTAGAGTTCCAGGCTGTCGTAGGTGGCTCTTCCCAGATTTTTGACTGGTCAATGTAACTTCAGGGCTAAGCTTCAAGAGATTAATCTGGTAGCATTGGCATACTGTTCTTGTGGGTTCGCCTGTCAGGACTTTATTCAAGTGCTGTGGTATTGTCCTCAACTAAATGTCTCGCGTCACGACTTATTCCATGCTGTCCAATGCAGTATTTCCCGATGGAGTGTCCAATCGAACACATGGACCTGGTTAGCAATATTGTTACTGGGGATATGTTTTGAATTGACGTTAAGATAATCGAGCAAGACTATTTTCTATCTCTCTTCTTCTTTTTCTTAAAGAGGAACGTAAAGGACGAACGTAAAGAAACGTAAAGAAGAATGTAAGGAGTATCTTAAAGTAAGCATCCAATATGGATGCTAACGTTAGGATACTCCAGGGAAAAGTATATGTACAACAAATAACAAAAAATGGACTTATACAGCCCGCGTAATTCAATTCTGTTTTACAAAATATATTAAAATCATGAGAAAATAAATTGAACACAAACACAAATTTAGAATTCGATGCAAGAATGTAGCAATATGCATTTATTTATATAGCGTTGCATTTGTCCTAGATTTTTTTTAAACAAAAAATAGCTTTAAAATTGTATTTTACGTAAGACTGAACTTTTTTTTATTATCAATTCATGTATATATCGTTCCGGTTAGAGAGTCAGTAGTAGTGTTGAGATGCTAAATTCCATAACAGGTGATTTTTTTGACAGAATTTATTATCACATATCAATGTTTAAAAAAAACATTATATCTCCTGTTATTATCTCACGATTCGCATATCTAATGATCGTACAGCACGGTAACGTTTCGACTTGCGATTGCGAAAGTTTTGGTAAAAAATCATAATTTATGAATCTGTTGTCAGAAGAGGCGATGGATCAAGAAGACAATACATTGTTAAAAGTATGACCTTTACACAAGAAATTCATGTAATAGTGCAAATACAGATTTTAAAATAAATAAAATATTTTGCATTATGCAATAGAGAATATTTAAGAAGAATGAATGTTACTTCACTGTCTAGTATCATTATCATTGCTTTTATACAATTATTATATATGAATATTAGAGCTTAAATGTTCTACTATCAAATACTGTTGTCAAAATATGGAATGGAATAATAATGGATTTTTGAAAAATAATATTCCATATTTATGTATATGTATATGTATGAGATATAGGATTTTTTAATAAAAGCATACATAAAACGTGTGCACGTTCGTGAGGGACACGCCATTACAAACAGTTGGTCATATAAATTTGTTACCCAAGTTTCTTGCCACGGCTCAATAAGCTGAAGTATTTCAGAGAGCTTTTCCGACCAGCAAAGTGGCGCAGCATTTCAAATAAAAGCCTTTCGGAAAACTCTCGCTGAAAAAAGCGGATGCACTGAAGCGAAACATCATCGGCGAGTCGGACCGTTGCCGCTCATTCTGTTTCTATTTCAGCTGAAAACAAGCCATATTCGAAAAGTTTTTGAATTCAGTTTTCATGCATAGGTGGAGTTGCCGTACGAGCGCCGTATTTGAGCTTTCGATCTCATTGGTAAAAACTTGGCAAAAGTTTAACTATGCCATTTTTTGACCTATCGAGTATAATTTATCATTGAAATTTGGCAACCATACGAAAAGTTTAAAGTTACATAGATTGAATTTATATGTAATATTCAAAATTACTTTGTATACAATTTATTACAGTGCATACTTACATATTAATACTATTGCGAATCAATGCTGTTGATTTTTCCGATTTTTGCTCTTCTTTGAGTATCAAAATATTATCCAAAAAAAAATAAAAACAAATATTATACTATTATTTAAACTCATTTAAATTAAAAAAAATGTTAAATAAGTCTTTTAATGATATGTTAATTCTAAATTAGTTTAAAATGTAATAATGCAATTATTACCTTTAAAAATCACTGATCGATCAACTTATCCATTATTTATTGTTGATTTTTATTATTTTATTGATCATCTTCATATTAATTCTAATGAAAGCTTAAATGCATGAATATAAAAAAAAAATACCTAGGCAGAGGGTTAACACTTTTAGCCGGATGTAGGGTTGATTTTTTCAGTTTCTGAACAATAGTTTAGAATGCAACAGTCTTTTGTGCCACGGCAGAGTGGCAGTGGAGTGGCCCAAGAAGTCGGGGGCGCGGTATCCGAAGCAGTGGCCTCGAGTGCTGCAGGTGTATTAGCTTCCAGACCTCTCCACCACCACTCGAGCCATGTCTACCCGGCTAAGCTACATCCTGGTCACCCTGTAGCGGGACCGGGCCGGGGATGAGTACCCATTGTCCAAATTCTTGACAATAGCGCCGACCTCGCTCTACGTAGCTACCAGCTGCCGAGTGGATTCCTATTATCTACACGTGAAGCGAGCACAAGAAAAACTGTGTTGATTGCGACCCGAAAAATATACACAGCATTCGTAATGCTGCTGCTTTGTGCATTAAGCGAGAAAATATAGATTTTTGTTAATATTTAACGCTCGTTCATACGAGGCAATACTAGGAATAGCAAAGCACTATCTTTTAATATTTTAAGATGCTCAATTAAAAAATAAGTATGTGCCTTAAATAATATTTACCGAACCGAACGATAGAATATAATAAATATATTAAAAATATATAAAAATATCATAGAGTTGCTCAAAAGAAAATATTTGGTGCGTTATAAGAAATTAATTATATAATTATTTTATTATTTTTTTTTTTATAATAATTTAACAAAATTTATATTCTATAAAATTTAACAGGATCTTAAATCTTTTTTAAAGTTGAAAAAAAAATCATCTACATAAAACCATATATACTCTCCACTCGCGGTTATATATTTATACTTTGACTTATACTGCCCACTAAATGATCCGCAAAAAAAGTTACTACATTTATATTCGAATTATTTAAACTACCGCAATTCCCAAAAATAAAATATTTATATATTACAGTCAACCCTTCTATAACGCTTAGATAGGGACCACGCTATAGAAAATTAGGCACCCATACAAAATTTGGGTTAGGTTCTTTTAATTGTATTTTGCGATTTTAAGCAAATCAAACATTTGACACATTTTTATATGTACAATGATCTTGCACGTGTTACGTTAGTAAACAACAGCTCGTGCCTATAGGCGCGAGGGGTATTGATCTATCATACTTCATCCAGTTTTTTAACTCGCAACAGATATGCCAGGGGAGTTCAAAGGGATAGTTTTTTTAATTAATTATTTTAAAATGCTTTTGCATATGATGAATAACTAATAAAAAGGTAAATATAAATTATGAAACCTTTTCGGAAATATGTTTTATTTAG
>JAGXCT010037107.1:35184-57781 GCA_022495035.1 Philopotamus ludificatus | reverse complement strand
ATAATGAGATATTTTTTAAGTTTTATTAACAGAAACTTTTAATCTTAGAAATAATAAATCTAATACGTAACAATACATTTTTTAGATCAAGGATTCTTAAATTAAAAATCCAGGAAAGCCAAATATATATCTTTATTATTTATTAATTTCCAATAATTTAATAAAAATATGTTTTCATGATGTCTATTAAATATGCATAGATTTATTTAATTTGTATATGTAATATAATTAACACAATATATGGATTACATATATTTTTTTCAAATTAAATTAATGGTTTCAATTGTCTTATAATTTTTTATTTTTTACTCTTTGATCATAGAAATGGCATTACAGAAAAATTCTAATCTATATTATTGATAGAAACTTTAAGGATGCGAAAGGTAATGGGTCTCTCACCCTCGAAGAATTGCCAAAATTCATGGATTTTCGTTGGAAGGTGGATCTATCCTAGTGCTAACTTAGCTCAGTCGCGTTTAACTTATTAGAAGGACCCAAATGTTATGTCGTATTTTTTTAATAAAACTAAAACTCATATATATAATCATTTATTAACTTAATTATTCAAAAAAATACCAATATTTTCTATGACCTTTTGCCATCTATTAGGTCAATTTAAAATGCCTTTCATATAAAACTCTGCATGTTTAGAATCGAAATAGTCTGAAAGGGCCGATTCTATTTCATCTTTTGATTTAAAAGAAAAATCTCGTAAATAATGCTAAAATGAGCAAAGAAGCTAATAATCGGATGGGGCCAGGTCTGGAGAATAAGCTGGATGCAATAAATCTGTCATATCTAATGTTGCGACTCTTTCAGTAACTAAGAAATACTGCGCCTCATGTATTTATTTCTCTCAGTCAACGCATGGGGGACCCAAATGCCTTATTTTTTAATCTTTCCTATGCAAAACGAAGATTGGAGACTTCTCACGACATAAACAATATTTAAACACGACTTTCTCAGTCAAAGGACTGAATAAAACTAATCTATGCTTTCCGAAAAAGCGACAGAACATTTGGGTCCATCTAATACATTATTATAAAAAAAAACTCTGGCTTTAAAAGATATATGGAATGCTGACCTCTAACAATTTTTAAATTTGTGCAAATATTTTACATATCATGATTAATTATATTGCACTTTGAAGTGTGACTTGCAAAAAAACGTATCCTGCATACGATTGAATGTCTAATAGTTTCCTGCCCCACTGTCTATATATGCATTGCTTTCTAGTTCTTTGTTACAATTTCAATTGCCGATATTAACATATATTAACAAGATGCGAAATGTTCAACGGCTGTAAATATTTGTAGCGAGCATGTTGCAAATCATCGCTCTCCGCGATGCCGGAGTTAATTGAACGGATCGATAATAGAAACGATCGAATCGATTTATCGACGATTTTTGAATTGAATGAGCGAAAAAATTATACACATTGAAAATCATCATTAACTGCTAATCTGTCGGAATTCACTGAGCCGGTACATAATTCTTCTAATCGGCGCGGCCGCTGCGCAGGCGATTGAGGCTAAAGTGTTGTGTCCGATCCAGTGTTACATATGACACTTGTGAATCTTCGAGTGTATTCTTTGGCAGCCGGCGATTGGATGACTCGGCGGGAAATTTAATTTGTATATTATTAGTGGACGGTCAATGCGGGAAACATTCCGGCCGATGACAGCTCAAGTTGTTTTAATTACCATAAATCAAATTGTTTTTATGGTTATTCCGAATAATGCGCCATTAGAATCACTGTGAAATAAAAATAACTGGCATCTGACCCATTCCTAAATAGGCATTCGATTAGAAACAGGCTTAGAATCGAAAATTCCTTTTGATTGAGTACAAATAATATATTATTTATACCATCCATAGTATAAATCATATGCTTAAAATTTCTGCATATTTAATTTCAACCAAAATTTATCATTAATACCTTAATTCTTGCATAAAATATTTCTATATTGAAGCTATTCCATCATTTTTCAAAAAATTGTACGTATTAAATGTTGACTTAAACCCGGTTTTGCAGAACCGGAATATTCTGTTCCAGAGGTGTTACAACCCATTTTTTTTTCATCCACAATTACACATTTAAGTGACTTTTCGAGGCAGTAATATAATTTTCAATTATCGCTCAGTTACGTCGACTGTTGAGGAATGGCTCTGAGGCACGAACCGACTCCTCATTAACAAGTGTTCCTAACACTTATCGTTATTAATTGTTATGCCGCATATTTATTTTTTATTTTTTCTTCCAAACATAATCTCGTGTTGCAACAGTTGTTTTCTCACTCAATTTCGCGTGAAGACACTATGTATACAATTTCTTAGATAATTTCGTTTTCACATGATTTTTTTCATAGCTGAATGTCATCCAGAACGTCTCTATTTTTGCTTGAGAACTCATCCGTGTGATTAATAAGCTGAAATTAAAAGCAGAAGCAGCTTTGTAATAAATAATTATAGACTGAAAAAAAAACAGTAAATTAGTACGCAATTGCACACACATACATGCTCGTTGTCATTGTTGCATCGTAAAGATTGATGATGGTAAATTGCTTCATAATATTTTTACTAAGCGGAAATCGGATCGTATGGTCGTAATTCCAGCCTTGTTCTGATACAATTATATCCGATTAAAATTCTTTTGTGCAGTCAGAAATACTCGGTGGCAATTCTCTCACCATCTGTGGTACCGGTTTCAGCGACATCTACATTTGTGTTATCATTTTCTAACAACCGCTAATATTCAATTAATGCTAATATATGAAATTGTTCCATTAGTTTCTATGTGTTTTAAAATTTTGATCCAGAATATGTAGATCATTGATTAATTTAAACACTCAAATATTATCTAAATTTTTCAAGACATATTAACAAGTAAGTGCCTTTTTAATTTTTTGTTTGACATTGAGATCAACCTTTCATATTAAGTTTAACCAATATAGCAGCAAAAATAAGACATTTGCTGAAAACAAACCCTAATGTGTATTATGAGGCAAAAATTATATAATTTTTGCCAAAAATTTTAAGACAAGAAATTTTTATTTTTAAGTCCAAAATATTTGCGAGTATTTTAATTGAATTTATTTATGAATACAAACATAATTTTTTATCGTCATATATTATTATATATTTCTGATTATTTCAAAACAACTATTAATTTTATATTAAAATACAAAGTTTACACTTAAGTTTAACAGATTTTTTTTTTTAAATCAAGGCCTTTCATATTATATTTTATTATATCAATAAAACCATAAATTATACATTATTATTATGATTATTAATTATAGTTAAATGCGGTTTATATTTTTATGATAGGTTGTTAAAACTAAAATACTTTAAGCACTCTTTAGGTGTTTATCGTCAATTTTGTTGGTTTTTTTATAATATTATTTAATAGCGCAATTTTTTACGACCCAATGATTGCGAAATATTTATAATCATTCAATAATAATATGGATAATTATGTTTTTTACATGATTTCTAATTATAATTTAAGGCAGAATTGCTAAATTAAATTTTGTTTTTTTTATTTTTGGATGAGATGACAGAAAAATTCTAAATCCATAAAAAGGTTTGATAAATATTTTTTTAAATACCTATTTTGTTTAGAATCTATGTGTATTGCTATAATAAAAAATAATAAAAATTATTATATCTACGAAAATTATATTTAAGGCATAAATTTCAGGTTAATTATTATTCTTCTGGAATAAGTTAATTTCGCGATATCTTAAGAAAATCCAAATTATCGTGCGAAAAATTTTAAATTGCTTATAGGAAAATATAGAATCATAGAATTATAGAATTGTTGAAATTAAAATTAATGAATAAAGTAGTGATTTCAATTTATTTTATTTATTAGTAAATATTAAGGTTCAATGAAGTAAACTTTCATAAATAATGTTAGTGAGACATCACTGGTATAAATGAAACGATGTTATAAGTATGAGAATATCTATACAATATATATATACATATATATTTAAATATAAGAAAATACACCCAACCCTTGTTTAACACAATACTCGCTTAACACGGTTTCAGTTTGTAGAAAAAAAAAATTTTTCGATTAAATCTTGCTTTGTAGACGTTAGACTTTGTAGGGACTTTGTAAAAAAATATTAATATTGCACGTTCAATAGGAGGTAAGAGATTGGAGGATTTAGCTATTAACGAAATTGATGAATTGTTTGAAGAACAAGAGTTAAATGAAGAAGAATTAACTGATATGACCACAATAGTTCCTCCTGAAATCAGAAACGATACCGAAAGCGACACTAGAAGTTCTGGTCCAATTTCAACGATTACTGCTAAAACAATAAAAGATGGGTTGTAAAGAAATATAGAAATGCATTTTCTAAATAATGATCCAGCTATGGATCGAGCTTTGAAATTCCAACGAGAAATTAAAAAAATGCGTTGCAAGATATGAGTAGATTTACAAGAATATTAAAAAAGATGAACAAGCACGGATTACCGATTTTTTTGAACTACGACGGAACATAACAGAAAATGTTATCGAAAGTAGTTGTGATGATGACATTCAGTCAATAAAAAGAAGGAAAAGTCCCATATTAATATCTTCTAGTGATAGTGACATTGAATGATATCTTTTATCTATGTTTATAAAGCTTCAATAAATTTTCAGTTCTATCTACCTATTTCTTTAATATTCTAAAATATAACCTATCCTTTCTTTTTCATACATTTGTTTGTCTCGCTTAATACGATTTCGTTTAACACGGTGATCTAGCAAAACTTATCTTCCGTGTTAAGTGAGGGATGGGTTTATATATACACCCATTGCAGTCTGTCCACGTTTAGTCAAATCTATGAGTTGCTCTCAATATATATATATATTTAATTTATTATTTAAATTATATTGATTGTGAAAATGAAAAAGAAGCATCGATTGGGTTTGTTCTGATATCCGATTCAAAAATAGTTTTTTTTTTCATTAAAAAAAACCTGATTCAGGTTGTTTGCCAAAAAATATTTTAGGCCAATCTGTCTGGCTCATGGAGAGGAAAAGGTTAAGGTTTTCTATATTTCACTCAGCCGATTTATTGATTTTTAAACGATATATAAAAGTGAAACATTTTAATTAGGTTTTTATCAGAAATATATTTATTTTTATTATTTAAAATTATGTTGTGTTTTTAATATAAAATGTAAATTACTTTTCATTCATTTTTTTTATAAATACTCTAATGGATTTAATTATGACTCAATTAAAAAATTATGTATATGATAGCTTCATCATTGCATTTTATATTAAATACTTGCCGATAATCATCGAGCGTGTAGCACGCGTTTTATACAGCAATTACATTCGGAACAAAACAAACAATCGGCATTGCAACGATTTTAGCATTAATTTGCGAAAATTTCTCCATTTTCACCTCTTATTCCAATTTTACTTTTGTCGATGAGAAATAGAAAAATTGATTCAGTAATAAAGATTTTTTTAAATTAATAATATAGTGAAATTAACCTTGACCCAAATAAAATAATACAGTTAAGGAAACGAATATATATATTTAATTGAAATCTGTAAAATCGATTTTGAGACGTGACACGTGACACAAAGGTATCGATACGTATCGTTTCAATGGGCATCGCGTAACGTGATTAAGATTCACACGTCAATCACTTAACCCATTAGAACACTCGACCTAACAGCGTACCGGCGCTAATAACATTCTTATTTATTGGAATTAGTTGCGGCCGTCGAAATAGAAATGTTGTACAGTACTATGTATATATATGGAATTTAAAAATATTTAAATAAAATATCACTCAATTCCGTATTGATTGTATGCTTAGTATATTCTGATGATTATCACGTATCGTTTTATTGAAATCTGCAACACGTGCGAAAAAAAATATCCATGTCAGCTATGAATGTACACTCCGTTACATTCGATATACTGACTTTCTTAGCAATTATCGAATCCATCGATCCGTTTAAAGTATCGGACGATGACTCGTGTATCGATACAATGCCACTGCCCGGCGATACATCTTGATTGCATCCCGATCGAATCCGATCCGATGCACACCACGAGAACACGGCTCGATTTAAATATACAAATGATTCGCCTATCACTTTTATTTACCTCGGTCACGGGCAATTATTTTCGCGATTCACTTTCTGTATCGCGATACCGCGAATACTGATCGATATATTAATATTGATAGTAATCAATCACGTAATCGGCGATTTTCGCGTCAAAGAGTGCCGCTCTTCAGTTTAAAAATTAATATAAATACGCTTGCATCCGGTTGCCGCGGGGGGTTAAACCAGGCGGCGTCAACCTTTTTTCAGTATGGATTTAGCGTGACCGGAAAGCAGTTTTCGAGACTGGTTCTACTGTTCGCAAATGTATTCTAAATATTATCTGTCCGCAAATAGATTTCATGGTGGCAAGATACACGATGTCGGTGCAATGTTGATAAGCAAACAGGAGTGTAGTTGTCTGTTCTTGTTTGCGGCAGTGTCGTAGAAAAGCTGTTTTAAAATTCAAATCGTGAAATACTGCAGATTGCAGATATTAATATAATGGTGGAATATATTTAAATAATCCAGAATTCAAATCTAGTCATTCAGATTAAGAGTTAATGCCATTGCATTGTTATTCTATAGAGTTTCATGATTTAATTCCGAGTATATTTTAAAATAATACAAACTAGAATAAATAAATTCGTTATTAATGTCAGAGAAAGTGTTTATATTTAAATATCATAATTTTCATCTGTTTGCGAAATAGTTATATATACATTGGGCTGTATTATTCACACGATTTTATTAAACATTTTCAGGTCTTTAGTATACGAAATTAATTTCATATTTAAATTACCAGAGAGCACCATTATTTTCAAGTTCGTTGACGTTTAATTTTCCTTGTATATTACCCACGCAAGGCAAGTTTTCTGCATTTTTCCATCAATAGTTGTTCCCAAGCAACATTCCCGGAGTAAAAACCGTGATTGTCTTCGGTGAAATCGACTTTAAACACGATTGCTGGATGTGTAACAGTTGGATGAAATGTCATTTTTATCCTAGCATCTTCTGAAAGCCGCCATATATTATATCGAACTTTTCTCGCAATTAGTGTTTCATCGCTAGAATTGTTTTTATCGTTGCTCTTCTAGATTTTATGAATTAAAATTTAATTAATCAAAGCACATAAATGTATTTCTATATTAAATACATACAAAATCAATGAAAATTATTTTCCGATATTCAGTTGCATGCATTTCATAATTATTTTTATATAATAATTCAAAAATATGTTCTTGGGATAGGCCATGTTTTTCTGAAATTCAAGGCATGCAATTCAGTGATACCCTATTTTAAATAATAATTAAATATCACACAAGTCGGTTTGGGGTATATTTTTTTTTTACATAAAGCTGTTTTGATGCTATAAATCGATTGGAAACTTCTTACTTGTACGTCTTCAATGCTTTTAAAAAAGCTTTTAAGGCTGTATTATACCGCACAGCGTCTTCTTTTGTTAAAATTGGATGAATCGAGTTTACCCTTCTTGATCGAAGAGTGCATTGTTGGAAAAATCCTCGTGAATATGTATCTAACTACACTCAGTTCTGTTTTGATGTGATTGATACGTTTCACAAAAATCCGCATAAAAACAAGCTTGATTCCCATGACTTAAAATGTACCGAAAATCGCATAAAAATGTTTATACAAATTCATAAAAACTCTTTATTATTTTAATTTTTATTAAATAACAATTGTTTTTATATATCAAAACTATCGTCACGACTTTTGAACTAGTTTGAAATCACGTATCATTATTAAAGAAGATAATCAGTGCATCAGATCTACTTGTTGAAGGCAATGATTCTCTGAAACAAATTAGCATTCACTTCATCCTTGTTAAATGTTGATTTTGGTCCTTTTGCAATGTAGTCAGTGATACAACTTTGAGATGATGATTTAACCATTTTTTTTATAGAGTTCATGATATGCAATTTTTAGACTCACTTGAAATTCTAAAGATCTTTTAGAATCTGGATCATTAACAATTTTTTTTTGTTTCGTTTCTTGTTTATCGAAGGTATTTAAAATTATTCAAATAATATTATTGGCATTAAAAGCCTAAAATAATCTATTAACATCGCATTGAGACCCCTGGGGGTCTATAGTGAATCAGGGGTCTGTTAAAGGCCGATGATAAATTTTATTTAATTTTTAAATAAAATTTATAACCAATATTACTGCTGCATCTTCTAAAGATGCGAAAATATGGAAGATTTTTAGCGTTTCACAAAAAAGTTTTCCTGATATTCTGACAGTACGCTGCATGTTTCACAGTCAACACTTAATTGGTAAAAATTTGCAAGGAAATCTTCATTCCTTTTGCATTTGTGTATTAAAGCAAAAAACATAATTAAAGCTAAGGCTTTGCATGATTGTCCTTTTTCTCAATTATGCGAAAGTAATGATAAACGTTTATTGAAATCTTTAATTCTGTAATTGAGTTCATATTTAATCGTAAACTGAATGTTCATGAAACACTTGTTTAAAATGTAAGGGGTCTATGAAGAAAAATATTTGTTAAAAGGGGTCTATGTACGAAAAAGGTTGGAAACTCCTCCTTTAATTTATCTAATATAGATGATAGATAAGTATTCTTAGTATAATATTGTTTAAAAGTGGAAAATATGCCTTCAGCTAATGGCATATTTTGCACTCGTCACAATTTGCAATCCGAAACACATTTTTTTAACAAATATTTTAAACAGCATTACTTTAAATCCGCATATAAAAAGAAAGCATAAAAATAATCTCGGATGTACATAACTGATTCTCTAATCTTTCCATAATAAAATTAACTAACAATTTATATATTGATATAACTAATAAAATAAAAATCGTATGTAAAAAATCAATAAATGGTAGTTATTTATTTGAAACAATAAAAAAAAATAATAGGATAATTTTGATATTGTGCATTAATTCTTAGAATCAAATTCTTTCTTATCTGTGTGATTGATATACGTATGGATGACAATGTAAGACGTGTTTAAATATCTGTAAAACCTACGTGGATGGAATTATCTCAACTGGTTTAACAACTGACATTTGTTAAGTCACTTGAGATAATTAACAACAATGTTGTACGTGTCAGTTGCAAAAATTATTTAGCGATAAAATTCAATGGCGCTATACATTTTTAAGAATAAAAATTGAAAGGCCTCAACTTTCCGCTGTTGCATCACTGCTATCTTGTCGTGAGGACTCATTATAGGGAAACTCGCGATTTATATATTAGACGGCGGCACGTTCTCGGTTATTTGCACTTGTAAACCGGCTGACCGCGGTACCTGGTGCATGGGCAAGGTCGTTATTTAACCTTCAGATGTGTATGACAGATTTAGAATTACCGGGATAAACGATCAATGATATATGGGCTAATGATATGGAGTTTGAAATATAGAAAGAAAAATTCACGATTTGTGATACATATTCTCTATAGTTTCGCTGTACATGATTTATATGACAGATTCAGTGTGATGTTTAATACTACTCGACATTATAATACAGGTATTATCTGGTATTCACAGAAGTGCCACTTCTACTCGATTCAATTGCCGTTTTGCTTTCGAGAGCGTATGATTTAGTTGAAAACGGTCTTCAGTTGGATTTGTTTGCATTTTTTTTAACGAGGCTTCAACGGCGACAACTTGAGGAATCGGATAGGACCTCATGCAACGCTGCTATTAGTCCTCGAGGGACAAGAACACGAGTGACCGGTTATTATTAAATATTTAATAGAAGCATATTTGCTTAGAGTCTCGTTTGAAATAATGTCTGAATAAATAATGTCGGGAAATTGTATTCATTATGCGGTTCTGTGCAAGGGACCATAGGAATGCCGAGATGTATACCGGAATTCCATAATTGAGAATCGCCGATCCAGTTATGTCCGGACGTTATGTCGTATTTTTTCATTGACCAATTGACGAAAATGACGGTTATACCGTAACGATAACAAAAATAATTCTGCACATAATCGAATTCGATACGAATAAAATGTTCTTGAAATTGATGTGACTAAATTAAAACTACGCGTCAAAAAAAAAAATCATGAATGAATTTATCTTTGATAAGATCGCGCATCTATAGAAATCAAGGTTTCATACTGTCTTATTATAATTGTCATAATTATTAGTTATTTAAAATATGCATACGTTTGATTGTTAAAAAAATGTTATTAAGGAGCGAAGACAACTCTGACATGACCGGTTATCATCATACTAAACCGCTGATCAATTAATTTCAATCTATAGACAGACTAACCAGTATTAATCTTGTTATGTCAATGATATCACAAAGGATTAATAATGGTGATTGATCGCCGAACTTGCAATTTGATTGTTGCGCGAATTGTATTTTTTTAATTATGCATATTTGATGACGAGGGCATTGATCTGTGTATTTTTTTCCTCTTGTTGCAATTATTATATCTGTATATCAAAATTTCGGTAGCTTAAGGATTACTGGTTGCAGAGGACGTGTCAAAATTAAAAACTACGTATGCGCAAACAAATTGGCGATGACTTGCAAACGACAGTGTATTTAATTGAGGTCTTCGTCCTGCGAATCGTATTGAAAATCGATGGGAACGTTTATTTTTTTTTTAGCTTACGCATAAATTATAATAAACGGTAAAGTTATTTCGCAAATTATGTTGCAAATGATTCAATAAATATTACGATTATTAATACAGTCGGGGAAAATATCAAATTATTTATTAATGAAACATCATGAATTAGTCTGTATTTATTGATTGTAGATAAATAAATCTAAGATTACCGCCAAACTAAACATCAATTCAGTAAATAGATGAAGATGCTTTGAAAATATAGTATTCGAAACGCTGCTTCGAAACCATGGATGGATGAATGAGCCAATATGTCAATTCTTAAGGAGATGGTTATAAAAAATAAGGCACGACTGGCAAAAATATGTCTGATAAGATTGTTTCGTTTCTTTAGACACGTGCCAGGGTTATAAAAGGATAGCATAGATAAGACAATGGTGATTGGTGTAGAGTTAAATAAAATAAAGACGTCTAACACGCCGGTTTAATCAAATCATATCGTAAACAGCTTGAAGCCTCGTAGAGGCTCTTAAAGAACTTTGAACAGCACTCAATAATATAATCAAATATATTTTTTTCAAATATTTTAAACAATTACAGTCAGTCCGCGAATTTAAAAAAAAGGCGAAAGTTAGAAAAGATGTGTAAGATATTGCATGCACTTATTTATGAAGAAAGGAAATGCGCTAAAAGATAATTAACACCAGACCGATACTTAAAGTAGTTCGTCATACTATAATATATCTATGCAGATTCTGTTATCTGTAATATGTGCAATATATAATATGTTTAAGTGTATATAGATCTATTTTACTTTCACCTATCCGTCGAAACTAAAACATATATTTGCCAAAAACGTTAAATTTTGTGCTTTCCTCGATTAATCGCGTAATTTGAGGACAAACTGTACTTTAAAATTCAAAATATTAGATTTTTATAATATTATATAAGATTTTTATAACTATAGTTTAATTTATATTAATATAACACTTAAACTATGAAAATAATATAACGTTTCTTAATCAATTAATGTATAAATTAACTCATATTTACTTGTTCAAAATATTTGATTGATTGTAATAATAATTAATAAAAAAAATATAATATCTGTGTATCTATAAAAAAATATTAGGTTCCCAAAAAAATCCTTTTATAATTATTTTAAAAATAAAATAAAGTGTTTACAATATATTGTTTTATGAAATATGAAAAGAATCCTTCTTCTTTTGTAATATTTAATTCCCCACACTACAAAATAATTTAAAATAATATGAAAAAAAAAATCAAAGATTATCTTACCCATTTTCATTTATTTCACGACACGAGCCTTCATTTTTTTTTGTATATTCGTTCCCTAATTTGAAAATAATTTAAAAACTAAATATGGAACGAACAATAGATTGGTGAAAAAATTAAAATAGGGATATAAATCTTAAAAATTGTCTGTTTATGTGGGGTTGATAAAATATGTTCATTGCTGATAATTTTCAATAGGGAAAATTCACAATAATATTTTATATACATATAAAACTTTTTTAAAAACGACTGTAGAAAAAACTGTACTTACACAGAAAATGCTACTATTATTTTACTACGAAATGATTATTATTTACACAAAAGCAGTGTAAAACGTAATTTGTTTTATTTTATAATATTAAAAACAAATAAAATAAAAATAAAATAAACTATAAATGATTATTATTAACTACATTTAAAAATATGTATTTTTTGATATATTAAAATTATTTTTAGGATATATTTATTGATTGATATTTATTGATAATAAAAATAGATAAATATTAAATCATTAAGTTTGGTACTTGGCTACGCATGACATCAACGTTCCGCAAACACCGAATAATTCATAAAAACTGTAGTGTTGTTGAAGAATGCAATATTTTTTTCCATCCATCCTGTATATTTACCGAATTGTTACACTCAAGGATACGGTTTCAAGGTTCATTAAAACATTTCAAAATATCCGGCATCAGTCATATGTACATACAATTGTACTTCAATATTTACCGTACGTGCCTTGGCTGTTGCCGGTGCCATCGAGATTTAAATCAACACGGCTCTCGAACGCGCAAAGAGTCCTCGCTGGCTCCCTCTCTCTCGAAAAAAAATGCATTCGCAATTTTTGAACATTGTCCGCGAGCGGTCTAGCGTGTTGGAAGAAGGTCGCATAAATATCTCGCATAAGAATAATGGATGGCCGTTTATATCTTCATTAAGCAAGTCGATTCATCATTGCGGCTTCAGGTTAACCTCTGAGGAGACCTGGGAAGCGGGTGCTTTATAACGCCACCAGGGATCACGCAAACCACTTGTAGGCAATTTACAAGGCAAACAGTCGCCGCTGTTGTTGGAGAGGGCTTCGTGGTAGCGGGCCCGATCCATCATAGTGACCACTCTGGCGCGGGCTAATTTGAGACTCATTAATTAGACCTCGTAAACGCGGAGATTGGTTCGATTAGGGATTCAAGTGCTTCTGGTTGTCTTCGTGCATTCAATTATCAGGGAAAACGGATGCACCTAAGTGCATATAGGGAGTAGCCAATACTTAAAAATCCGGAATTTCAACGGAAATCTATAGCATTCATGCGAATGCTAGTAATAAAATGTTTTAGTTGGTATTTAAATTAAAATTTGCATAGAATTTATTATCAAATTAGACACTCGTTTTTAACAGCGGCAATTTGCATTTGATAAATGAGTGTTATTAATATTTTACAATAAAACGAATTAGTTATATTTTAAATTGAGGATGAAAGTCATAAATTATAGAGGAATTTATCTATAAGAATTGCAGTTTAAATGAAAACTAGGATCATACATTAAAGGTGGAACGATATTTATTTTAAGGAAGAAAGCTCTTATCATAAATCTAGCCTTAAGTATATTATTAATGTTATTAATTCATTGTCCTTCTTGTAAGAGGTAGATGCGTAAATGTTTAATAAAAAGCACAAAAAAAACGTACGTACTGTATATTAGTTAGTTTAGATCATGAATTAAAAAGAAATGTTAAAAAAACCATCTGGCATCAGCTAATAAAGTAAAGAAAAATTTAATTGAAAAATATAAAACATTGTTGAAAAAATATGTAATGATTACACGAAATTGAAGAATATTCCAATGAATACGAAGAAGAAAAAAATAAATGAAAACGACAGGATAACATTTTCCATTTCTTCTCAAGCATTCAATAGAACGCAGAATTTTTGTCATAAAAATTGTATATTTTGTATGATTATATAATTGTTATAATCAGCGCCAAATAATTTCGCGAGTTTACGGTAACATTTTCAAGTGATTAAAATGTTATTATAATAAACAATGACATCAATTTATGGTTTTTCTTCAGCTACTCATATTAAAAGTATTTTTTTTTCTTTTGTCATACGCCTCAATTGTTCAGCTCTTCATCGTGTATACGAATTTGGGTTCAAAAAATAAATGAAACATCTAGTTTTTAAATAAATATATTATTTATTGATCAATATTAAATATCTCTACTAAAAAAGTCACCATCATATATATATATCAGAGCTTTTTACGATCTTCCAAGCACTCCCAAGTAACTTTTTAGATGACGTTTATCTTCTCAGCATAAGGTAACGTTATTCTTTCGTATTTTTTTATTCGTAAATATGAAAAAGCCGTGATTAGATTTTTGTTAGAAAACTTGTATATTTTATATAATTATACATTGCGAGTTTATTGTATCATTTTCTTCAAAAGTAATTAAAACATTGTTATAAAAAATAATAATGTCAAAACGTTTTTTCTTTGAATTGTCCATAAGACTCGAAGCATCTTTCTTCAACCGTAAAGATCAAAAGGCATTTAATATGTGTTTACCAGATGCCTCAATTGTCCAGGTCTTTTCGTATATACAATGTTTAATAATAAAAATTCAAAGGTATCAAAGTACTTCTGACTCAATGTTGAGAAATGTTGTTTTTCGTGTGTTTTTTTGTCTTAGGATGTATGAAAATGTTTTCCGTAAATTCTGTAAGAAAAATCTACGGCAATATTTTGAAAGGAGTACGAACTCCTTATTTATAGAAGCAGCATTAAAAATAATAATATCCAAGATCCGTTAGCGGACATGGCATGGAATGAATATATAAAATGAGTTTTTACCGAAATTCGATAACCATAGATGATTCATTTGGGTCAGAAACATCGAAGATATCAATAAATAGTAGATTCAGAAACATAGGTGTGTAGAATTTCTAATTCCCCATAAACGATCACGAGAAGAATAAAAAAATGTAAATCAATCGAATAATTTAAATATTATCATACGGCGCAGTGGGTGATGACCATCTTTGTCCACCGCCTATTGACAAATGCTAAATCAACACTCATGACATTTCAATAAAAAGTATGACCCCAAATTGATATTAGAATAAACGATATGTTTAATATCGATTGAGATATTCTGGTGCGTCTGCAGATTCCGATCGATACAATCAATCGTGACTACCTTATTGACTACAGGGGGTCAAGATATCCTGCTCCAATTGATATGCAGACCAGAATTACCATACGATGACAGGATAAACCACATAGCATGATACACAGATTCAATGGCTAAATTTGCATGCAAAGCAATCGCGGCTCCCACGGTCCCCTCTGCTAATTATCGGAAGCTTAAGACCATGCTTAACCATCATCAAGACTGTAACCACGCCGTCGTATATCTGTCAGATCGCAGCGTCTTAGACGAACACCCTAGGCAAACATACAATAAAATTTACAGCCGCTTATTCGGATGATATAAATTAAGGATTTAGTGTTGATAAATTTATCTATTGCAGGAAATAATATATATATATAAAATAGTGTGTAACCCCTGGCATTTATCTGTAGCATAAATTATGGAGGTTTATTGTTTTATATATAATTTACAATGCAATTTCTATGGAAAAAAAATATTAAAGAACTATATATAATGCTCATATAGCGTTCCGAGTAGCTATCGATTGCCGCCGGTGTGTTAAGTGTTCTTGTCACGTTTCTTGCGCATTTATAAGCTATGTATATTACTTGTTGATTGGATTCGATTTACGACGCTTTCAATATTATGCTAAGATCCTGTGATACCCGACCGAGATCCTTGTACGGAAAAACAGGAAACGGCACGGCCGGGAAAACGCGATCCCGAACCGATACACGGCTAAAAATATTTATATTATATCCATAGTGTTGAATCAGGTTTGGATGAAGCTTATGGTAACAATTAATTATTGAATATATCCATGGAACTCGAATTTCGTGTTATCGCGGCTTCGGTATACGCGACGCTAATTGCGTATTTGAAATAGTGTGCAAATATTTGATATATGTTCGCAACGTTCATTACATATTCAAACACAATATTATGCAAAGTATACAATTTTAAATTTAATATATACGTTTCATACTTTTTAAATCGATAATATCTTAAACTGAGCATAATCTGTGTGATGTAATGATGTTTACAATTATTGAGTATTTCAAAATTGGTTTTTATTAAAGAACGATAAGGTGCGAATTATTTTATGCGACTTCGTAGATGCGAATCGCTTTATTATACAACGTAGTAAAATGCTATAAATATTTGTATACGTGTTTTACGTCTTTAAAATTGCTTTTTTACCCTTAATTGCGTCTAGTGCATATATCTTCTTCTATAAGAAATTTATAATCCTAATTTTATTGTTTTAATAAAGGCCATTTTGTTATATTAAAATTTTATAAAGAAAATATGTGTTGGAGTGGAATATTTTAAAAAGGATTTAATTGAGAGATTTGAAACGAGGTGATCAATTGTTTGGATACTTTTAATAAAATAAGTCAATGCTGAGAATTACTTTTTTTATTGAAAGATTGCTTTTTATTTATATTAATAAGCGTAAAAATATTTTTTAATAAAATTTTAACAATTGTTGGTTGTTAAAAATGACCCTTAATTACTATACTTTATTAATCAATAGAAGGGTTAGATTTGATCAAAATATTTTATTCTTTATATAAGATAATGTGGAACAAAATAACATTGTTTTAAAGAAAACTGTACAATATTTTCTTTATAAAATATTCAGTTTTTTATATCTTTTCCGAAAAAATCTGGCGATTTTTATTTAAATACGACTGTAAATGATTTTTGACAATACATCTGTGCTATAATAGTTTTATCAGGTTTTAGTAATTCATCGTAAATTATTCCTGAAACATCCGAGCAAATACAAAAGGAGAAACTTTTTCAATTATTGATGGTCCAGGCGTAGACACCTGAACGTATTATCATCTTAACTAAGAAACTTATCGGTTTCATATTTGGATATTAAAGATGAAAACATGCCTTCTCTAAGATCATTAGAGAAAGTTTGCGCGAGTTCGAAATTCATTATCATTATTTTCCGTGTCTTGAAAATTATCCTTCACTGTTGACCATGGATACCGCAGTTCTTGTTTCTTGGTTGTTTTACACAGATTGGACTCCCCGAATGACTTTAAACTGTAATCATCGGTTTAAAGATGTATCCCTGGTTCTGGTTTACTTACTTTTACTAGTTTTTACTTTTTAATCTATCTATAGCATTATCAAGGATTCAATTTCTTCATAAATATTGCAATTGGTCAGGGTAGTTTCATGTGATTCAAATTCTTTATCAAGTAAAAACTATCACAAATAAATTTATCACCAATCGTTGGACGTTGTATTTACTATGACCCAAAAAAAATCAACACTCCAAAAAAAAATCTTTACGTAATTTATATTTTTATCTAAAAATGGACGGAGATCAATTTTTTTTTAACTTTAGAACTACGAATTTTGGCCAGAAACTACTTAGTATAAATAATGCAATGCTCTTCATATTCGTCAGGTATCTTTGATTTTTTTATTTCCAAAGTCGAAAAAATGTTTTTTTAATAATGCTGGTACGTGAAAATTTATTTTTTATATTTAAATTTAAAGAAATATATAAAATTCTTCAATTATGCAAAATGTTATATAAAACATATTATTTCAACAAATATTAATAATATTTATGGGACCATTAATTTGCGTTTAATATTGTGACCAAAGCCGGCAAAGCATAGAATACTTAATTTATAAGATAATTTTAATATGACAAGAATCTTGTAATTATTTTAATTTATTTAGCATTTTCCACCCTGAATATTTTTCTTCACTACTAGTTAAAATTTTTTGACGAATTTATTAAATATATATATAACAGGGAATAAGTAATGCAACAAATCCGTTTTGTCTAAAGCTTGCAGTATTTTAAAAGATCTTTGTTTACTTAATAGAATCTGAAATGATGTAAGTTTCATTAGCCCTGATTTTAGTTAGGTTAATACTTAAGTTAATACTTACTTTTTATTGATTTTTTACTTAAAAGTGCCGCCCTTCAGTTACGAAAGAAAAGTTTAACAAGCCACAAAGATATAAAGATTTTTTTTATGAATCTGAGGATCTCAACAGAGTCGGATTAATGGGTCTTCTATATCTCATTTTGAAGGGATAATGTAAATTGCACTATAGAGAAAACTTCCAATTATTTTTTCCAACGTTCATAACATGAATATTTGTTTCAAGAATTTTCATAATACTTGTTACCAAATGTAAAACTATGTCCTTATCAACATAACTATCGGAAGCTAAAATTTCATTAATTTAATTGTTTTCCATGGTTAAATATTTAATTAATTTCAAGAATACGTAATTCGTTGTTTTTATAATTTATTAAATAATAATTCATGCCCCGGAGTTTTTGAAATATAATAATTACATAACACAACAAAATATGGTCAGAATAAGTAGAAAGAACAACGGACAACGTTTCTGGAGGAACAAGAAACCGATTGACTGTTTCAAAAACTTGACATACAAAATATAACTTTTTACCAAAAGAAATGCAAGTATTTTCTATGAATTTATTAAACGTAACGTTAAAAATTAAAAATAAAAAAAATGAATAAATTCACCATGTTACAATCCTTTTCTTGGAAACAATAATATTTCGTAAAATTTACCTGCGCCCTATAGAAATCAGGGCGTAAACATATTCCATCTTGGAATTTGACACCTAGCCTTTGGAGCTCTAAAATTCTTTTGGGTCAGTAATCATTGCCTTCAAAGTGGTAAGGGTTAAGGATACTAAAAGCATTCTGCAGTAAAAAAAGTCATAATTTTTAAACCTTATTTTAAATTAAATCTAGGTTTTTTACCTACCTGATATTACATTACCTGCATAATACATATTAGTACGATAATTTGTGTTATACATTTTTTTTGATGCAATTAATTCATGTATATTTAATCAATTAATTTATTACTATGCACACTGGGGACGAATAAATAATCTGTTATTATATGAGAGATTTATATAATTTTTATTATATACCATCAATCACTAAGGGTCACTGGTGTCAGTCATTCGTCGACATAAAAAAGGACTAAGACTGATCCTCGAGCATCGACTCGGCACACACGAATGCTTGTATATACACAAAGGACGGTGCTAAAACATTAGGTAGTTAGCGTGTTGTTGTTAATGAAAACTTGAAACCAAGATCATTGTCCTGTAAGACTGTCCTCGGGCACTATTCATCCTTTGATCATGCCACATCAGACAAGGCATTAGCACGTCAGCCATCGGATAATGGAAAAATAGAAGAACGCGAATCGTGTTTGAGCAGCATTTTTTTTATAAATTAAAACTATTCAATAAACCATCGTTATTCTATATAATTATGTAATGTGTTTAGGCGGCGTAATGTGGCCGCCGTGTAATTTAAATAAAAAAAATGTGTTTATTAGACGACCGTACACCGATGATGACATGCTATCAATGGATCAGTGGCCGAATTCTTGTTTTATATTGTATTTAAATTATATATTAATTGATGCGTCGTGTAATACCTAGAAAAATATCAAATAAAAAGTGCTAGTTAATTACGCTTTATTGCAGTATAAACATGCGGATGCATTTAATTATAGTAATATAATATTTTGACCACTGTATAATTCGCTCTGGTGATAATTCTCATATTTTTATGTTTTATTTCATAGTTTAACTCAATTTTACAACATAATATGTTAACATAAAAATACTTTCCATTGTCTAACAAAAGTACTTTGAGATGTTAATAAAAATATATTAGTATCTTTATGAGATGTACATATATATTTTTTAGTATTCAGATATTCAGTAAATCTGCAGAATGATCCATTAAAGATCAATTCAAAAGTTATCAATAGTAATAAATACTTTTATTAAATCTTTCTAATGTCCATTGAATTTTCAAAGATCGTCAATTTTATTTTAAATTAAATTCATTTGCATTTCGAAACGAATTTGGATTTTAAATCCGTTTTGATATTGAATTATATTATTATTAAATTAACTAATTCTCCATATTTAATGCATTCTAATACATTCTTAATATATATTTATTAAATAAATTTATATTTAATATCACTCACAATTTAAAATTATTGTAATTAGTTGTTTTGAAACACATGATTATTTAATTCAGTTATTTTAAACCATTTACATTGTTCATATTTTGAATACGTTATGTTCATAATTTGAATACATAAAGATTGATTTAGGTTTTTTAACATTCTTTTTGAATATATCTACATTTTCCTTAATATTCCATGATTTTTATAGACACGTTTAGAAAAACAGCCACTTTTGTATTCATTTTTAGGATTCGCTAAATATATTATGCAGTTTTACTACATTAATTTTATTAATTTTAACTTTTACTGCAATGCCAATTTGAGGTACTTTAATATTGTATTTAAATAAATACAACTTACGTCTTTCTTGTCGTATTATTCTTTGGAATCAAAACTGTTATTATACCTTAGATTATAATTAATTTTTCGAATTATCGGACAAAAATATTCGTATATTTATCTGATAATAAAATTAAATTACTATAATTTTTACTGATCTTTAGTGCACTTTATTTGGAATAATTTTTAGATAGTATAATTTTAAATATACGTCCATGAAAAAAAAGCTTACAAAATACTTGTTATTAATACAAAATATTTGCTGTTAATATATATTTTTCAAACTGTAAATAAGATTAAATAATAAGAACGCTATCAAAAGTTGACTTTTAAGCAAAATTCTCTTATGGGTATTTACTCGACTGTAGTTATACTCTTATTTTCTCAGCGAGAGATAAATATAATTAATATATATCTAAATGATGTAATTCTTTCACACCTCTTAAATTAATTTCATTAGTTAACCTATAATTATTCCTGTGTACTTTTTTTTAATTATTTAGAAATTAAGATCGATAGGATTAAGATTAGTATCACAGCCAAACAAGAAACTTTAGCCTTAATTATATTTTTAAATTTAATTATTAACATGTTCATGATCCTCCATAAGGGGAATGATGCACATAGTCACGTTCCTCAGAAATGAGGAAAAGTGGAATCATAGTTTATATGAAAAATAATAATAATGATTTTTAATCGCTTCACGACTTTAAAAAAAAACAACTATCAAATACAAGATCATCATTAAATCTAAGTTTCGCAGTAAATTAGAGTAATATTTTTAACTTACTGTAACCAGCCTTCTTTATAATCACAGACTCACTAACATTATTTTTCATATATCTGAAAGAACTGTAAAGGTGAATTTATGTATTTATATATTTATTTAGTCTAGAGTACTTTAAATAATCTTGTGCACATTATTTTCTTATTCGAAACTGAAATTGATTTTACATGCAGTTCAACGTTATTCATAGTTCAACGTTATACATATTGATTTCAACGTTATTCCTAAATTCCGTGATAGATTTATTTTTAAAATCGGTTTACGAATATCACAGAAAATCACACTTATTTTAAAAAACTACAACAGTTTTATTTTTAAGAGCAAAAATTATTGGCATAATTAACTGTTAGTATCCTGAATAATATACACAGATACAACAGATCAACTTAACGAAAAAAGAGAGAAAAATCAAAGATACTTGAATGAGTAGCTATTTATTTTTCATAACCGTATAAGATAATATTTTTTACTGTATGACACGATTTTTCATCTGATAAAATATAACCTAACACTAATCAAAAATCCTCATTTGTTCTTTATTTGATATATCCAGTATTGATAAATATAATCTGTGAAATATTACGCAATAAAAAAAAGATACTATTAAGGATCATTTTCATCGCTACTCCATAGCGCAGATTATACATTACGCAGCACAGTATTAAAAAGCGATAATCGCAATCATCAACTATTCATTTACTCGTTTATTTGCGTATTATGATTTTTTACGCGCGAAAAAAAAACATACGGAAAAAAACTTGTAGCTCAATGCAAAAAAAGCTCCATATACAAACAGACAGGTCTCGTGTTAACGACAACTCACTCCACGGCTCAAAAGTGACAGTTGTTGTGATCGATTAGCGACCGATGGACGACTTTTTGCCGACATTCCATTTATTCCGGGCATTTGTTTCGCGGACGATAATCGCTATTTAATCATCGTCATCATCACGCGATAATTCGGTTAACGCCACCCCGCGTTAGCCGAATTAACGGGCGCCATCGAATGCGATATGGGTGGTTCCGGCAAGGTCGTCAATTACTTTTGTCTGTTGATTTTTTATCGAAGCATCGATGTCGATGATCGAAACGGGTGGTTGAGTGCACTGACTTGTAACTGCATATTTTTCAGGGATCCTTAGCACGCAGGTCTAATATTAAATAATAAATTATCGAGTCAGGCTATTGCATTAAATATAAAAAATAAATATTTCGAGTTATATCGCATTAACATACAAATGTGCTAGACCTAACGAAGAAATAATTCTTATTAATATTGCAATGTCGTCATTATCGCATAAAATTCTAATATTATGGTGTCATTTTAATAATCTGACATTTACAGAATAT
>JAGXCT010037107.1:19423-33894 GCA_022495035.1 Philopotamus ludificatus | reverse complement strand
ATTTTAAGAATATTATTTAAATTTAATATAAAAATAAATACATACATTTCCTAATTATTATTTTATATATGTTCGCTAACGCTTTGATATATTTTTTTTATAAAATAAAGCATTAACTGTTTATTACATGGTAGATTGTTTAAAAAACAGATTAAATGAACGTATAAAAGGTGATAAAATTTATACAAATATTGAAGATAGGTTCTCTTACTTTAAAAAATTGTGTTATTTAAGAAAGCAACACGTAGAAGTAGTTTAAATTAAAACCAATAATTAATTATACCTAAGAATATTCACACATATGTATTAATATTTTAATTAGGCAAAAAATTAGTGTTAAAATCTATATTACATCTCTGTGTTTATTATTTCACAGGTTGTTTATACATTTATTGCTCGTTCTAAGTTGAAATCAAAATATAAAATAATGTTTTATACTCTCAGAAAATTGCAATCCCTCATGAATTAATGCAGCTGTTAGTTAGATATAAATTTTATCATTCTGTTTACTTTTTTAACCATTTGCTATGTGACATTAAATTATGTGCAACTAATAATTGTCATTTTTTCATTTTGGTAGATCGTATTATTTCAAAATAGTTGGAGTAAAGTATCTTGAAAATAAATCTCTAAAAATATCCTTTGATTGCTGATACCATGTGGCATTAAATTCAATTATAAGTTATGAAACTCATGACAGCATATGAATATAAATCAAATTATTAACTTATAGAAAAAAGAGGAGATTGGCGTGATGATATACGTGCTTCACAAGAAGGCATTACGTTTTGGATCTTATTACGATATGCGTGGCTATGGTATCAGTGTTAAAAGATAAAAATAGGATCGTTACATCGTTATTAATTTTCGAGGGAAAACGGCATACGTATTGAATCAGAGGAGTAATGATACTCGGAGAGCAGTGGCGCAGAAAATTTATTACGACTCGGATTAAATCGTAAATTGCATATGTTAGATATCGGCACGCCACTGATTCGGCACATGTCTAACGACCCGCGAAATTGTGCGAAAAAATTTCTGGACACGTATCCAGACTCGAATTTGGAAATGTGCGAATAGATTTTTTTTATTCGCATCCACCTATCCATCACGTATCCGATTTGATAATAATAATAGATGTTCGCGGATCGTAACATAGGTGGCTTAACGACCTTTACATAATTAGATATGTAAAAAATATTAATCTACCGTCAGATTTGTGAAGTGATGCGGGGTCGTCAACCGGCGGTAGCTAAGGGTCGAGGATCTGATTGATTTTAACACTTGCAGCCAACGATGATTGATTGGTGGGATTCATTAATTTAAATTGGAACGAAGGTACTGCGCGAGCAATTTTCATAGAGAGTTTTCCATCGCAAAATATTGCAATTTTTTTTTTCCGCACAAGTATCACATGTTAATTAATTACGGATAATATATCAATCAATTTTTGATTGATTAAATATAAAAAAATCGTATTGAATAAATGACGTAACGATCAATTTTTAATTTTGCACAATGCTACTGGCGTAATATTGTTGCAGTAAAAAAATGGCAATTAAAAAATTGAAAATTAAAATGATCCTTTTTTAATTACAGTCTGATTGCCGAAGAGTACCGTGGTCCATTGAACTCCATAGAAGAACGACTAAGATATAATCAAAGGTGAGCTATTTTATATTTAAAATATATTTATATATATATATATATCGCTAAACTGCATTTAATGCAGTTGATTGCATGTAATAGCATATGTTTTATATATATTATCGGTAATGGATACCTCTTTAAGTCGGAATTGACAGTATTTTTTTTAAATTAAATACATATCTTCGCTTAAATGCAGTTTTGCTAATTAAAGCTTCTCGATGGTATTAATTAGAGACCGGCAAGATTGCCTAGTAAAAATTTATAGAATTCTGCAGACTCTCGCAGGCCTTGTAACTATCGACTTTTAATTGTTCTTTGATTTATAGTATCGATTTATTCGCCAGAGGATCATGACAGGAAACAATAAACCATTTTATAGAATAATTATAGCGAAAAAATATGTACGTATTTATAGTTTTAAACTAACAGACGTGAAACGATGTTAAGTTGAGATAGGATCTTTTGAACACGTCTCATGTGATAAGATCTACGCTCTCGATCTCATTGTGAATGCTCGTAGCGAATGAATCACTTTTGCCGATTTGAATCAAGATGTCAGAAACACTTAGCGGGTTAGAATATGTTATGACTTCATCTATAACTCAAATAGAGCGTTGTTTACGCAATAGATCCATATTTTAAGAAATATTTGATTTGTTTTTGTAAGTAAAATAGTAAGTATTACTAAGAAGCATAGATAACCAATTCTTTAAAATACACTAGAGAGATAGTACAAAAGGCAGGCATAATTTATTAAGAAAAACTTTAACTATTTGATCATCCTTATTTATATTGAGTGGTAATATTTATATAATTAAAATCCTGGCCATTTTTTTAGTCCAATAAGATGGTATTATATTCAAAATTGAATGGTATTAATATATGAATGCGCTTTAGTTTTTGATATATTATTATTCAAGCTTAAATATCAAAGTCTGTACTCACCTCCCACTCTCGGTACTTAATCCACAATTATTTCAGTCGTATTATTATAGTTTAATACTATCAGGGTCGTATATAAAAGGCAGAGTTGTGTTGATAAGATTCATTATTTAATTCTATGCTTACTATGCCCTTAGAACTAAAATTGCTTTAGCAACCTCTGTTCATGTCAGTAATTTCTCTATATCGACATAATTACTATCGTAAAAGCTACATCAAATTTTGCTACGAAGCAAAATTAAATCTCTCGGTTTAATCGACATCGAATAGATATTTTAATTTATTTTACATATAATTATTATCTAATTTTTACTACAAACCATACAGATATTGTGGGTGTATTTCTTCTGATTAAATTTTTTCACTTTGTTGATGATTTTCAAAAGATGAAGGTAAAATTTTGGACTATAATTGGACAAAACGTTGTCACTGTCGAAAAATTTCGAGTTTTAGGTGCAATTTGGAGAAATTGCAATTATTTTATATAAATCAACATACACCTATTTATTATTTTATATGGTTCATGAATATTAATGAATTTTCGTTTGAGAAGTAATAATATTTAATAAAAAAATCCTGTCTTAAATTATGATGGGGAAGAAATACAGTCAACCCTCCTATCTCGTTTCTTCTCAATCACTATTTTCTACAAAATACCTTGTCAACTAAAGAGCATTGACCTTTATTTTGGTGGGCAATGTATTATATATTTACGAAATATCTAATTTGACCTCGAAAAGATTAGCCTTTTTTAGAAAAAAACAATTTTGAGCAAACGTTATAGGAGGGCTGACTGTATACAGTCAACCCTCTAATAGCGCTTCTTTCTAGATCGCCATAATAAATTTCTGCATGAAATAAAAGTCGTGAACAAACTAAAAATAGAACGAAATTATTTAAAATATGTTAAAAATAAAATCAAAATTTTATATGGGTGCCTAGTTTTTTATGGGGCAAGTTATGATAGTCTGGTCATTATCTCGGCGTTATAGAAGGGTTGACTGTATTGCTTACTTTAATCGGCCGTTTGACATTTTTTGTGTATTTTTTGTGTATGTCATAAATTGGTAAACGGTCAGCAGCATTCTACAGAATAAAAAAATATTGCGGTGCGGAAAGAAACGGAGGACCATTAAAACCATGTCCATGGTCCTTCATACGGAGAATCATGCATATGGTCACGTACCTCAGAAATGAGGGAAAGTGGAATTATAGTTTATATTTTTTTTTCTCGTAAAGCGATTTAGCCATTAGCCATAATTATTAAAATAATAACAATAATATTCCATAAAGACAGGCTCATATTATTCCTACAGCCGCCTTAATTGTTATGTATATGTTATAACAACTAACAAAATAGAGGTAAAAAAATCAGCCATAAAAGGGTTAGAAGGCTAAAGCATAAAACACGATTATAAACGGTTTAAAAAAATGATTGAAGGTTTTTAAAAGAATATATCAACAATTCCAATGCAATTATTATTCATATACAGTGAAACTCTGTTTTTACGTTTTTGAAGGGACTGATAAAAATAAACGTAATTAGAGGGAAAACGTAGAATTGGGGTTAGAAAAACTTACTAAAATAAAACGGTTCATTGTACAAAATATTTTTTTTTATATTTAACGATGGATGAATGACATTCATCCATATAAAGCTTCGATTCTAAAGATGAGGGGGCAATGTCATAAAGAATTCTCAGAATTCAGAGATTTTCGCCGGTAGGTTAACCAATTCGGCTACTAACTTAATTCAGTCACGGTTAACTAACATCATCTAAATAATAGTTTATTACCTACAAAACATTATAATGGTTGGAAGTAAAATGATTTAATAGAACAAATCTGTCCTCTCTAAGAAATACAATATATTTCGATTTAGCTAAATATATATTTCAAATAGTTAATTTATCTATATTAAAGTTAGAGAGTGTCATGTCATTAATCCATTTGAAGTAATTGACGTTATCTATCATTTTTATATGTGCATCTTATCTTTTTTGCACGGTAATCTTTGGATCGTATATCTATTACAAAAAGAGAATCAGGTGTATGTTAATTTCTTTATGAAAAAAATATAAATGCTCGACATTTAAATGAATGAAGACGTTATCGTCCTTGCTGTTTTATTGTTCTGATAATAACAATTCTATCCATCATCAACGCTAATATAATTCTTAACCATTAACGACGCTTAATAACACAGGGATGCGTATCATTAAAAAATCCCGACATATCTGTCGGTTTATATGTCATTCTGCCACCGTGTTGTCGGCCACGGTGCTAGGAATTATAAGGTTTCCTGCAATTATAATGCCATTTAACAGAAGCATGGTCATAATCTCCGCGGCCATATATGGCGCATCGAGCGCGATCTTCACGCGACTTATCTCCGGGACATCTTATCGTGCGAATTTCACTTCGGACGTGCGCAATTTGCAGAGCGTACGTGGTGTCACACATTGTAGATGCTTTACCAACTGTTGCCGGCTGTCGTCGAAGTGGTCGCTGAAACTCTTTTACATAACACTCTAATACACGATATGAGTTTTTACTGGAGTCATACAAATTTGTATTTTCATTTTACGACCGAATCGTAAAATTCCTCATTGCTGATTGTTATGGGAATTTATAATACTTATGTCTTGAGGAAATATATTGAAATCTGCAGATTTGTTTTATTTGCAAAATTTATTTGCAAATTTATTTCCTCTTTTATACTTTGCAGTTTAAAATTGATAGATTTATAAATATGGCATTCAACACTTGCTGTCGGCATATATGGACAATTTCATTATCTATAACTTTCTTCAGATGCAATCAGCAATTTTGTTCATTTTCCATACTCGAAATTATTACTTCCTTGTTAATGTTATGGGCAATAACTTGTTTATGGAAAATTTAATTGATCGCAGTGTTTCCTCTCATTAAATCATTGAGATGATCGCTCTGACGGTTATTAATTAACGAATGTGTGATGACGGTACGAACGAGATTAGTAGTAATTAGTCAGGAATTTTGATGTGCTTAGAAATCTTAGGAATAAATTAATCAGGTTTCTCCCTGTTTTCATTAAAAATTATTAACAGTTACTCTCATGATATTTTTTAATATCGATCTATCATTTATTAATCATCGTATGATAAATATGTATCAATAATATTTTAATTGATCAAACAACACAATTATAAATAAAATCTCTTGAGTTTTTTGTAATTAGATTGGAATATTGGTAATTTTTAATGACTTTATAAACTGAAAATTGTTAAAATATTATGAAAAGTATTTATTACGAAATAATAAAATGGCATCGATGAAGATGGACGGTTTAGAAAAGCGTTGTTTTACGAAAAATGCAATTTATTGTCAGAGTTTTTCTATATATGTACATACATGTCATTCTGTCTATTGACGTATACGATTGACATAAACCGATATTGTATCCTACATGACATTGCCTTTGATGACATACATGCTTTCTTGGATTGGCCATCAGCTTTATGATAAGTCCATTCATTGAATCGTATACGTATTTAGTTATCAATTATCGAGATATATCAGTTAAATTAAAAATAGAAATAGAGGTTTTAATGGTGAAAAATAGTTTAAATTAATATTTGCATGATTGGGATATAATTATAGATAATTTGCTATATAATTATAAACTATTTTTAAACTGGATAAAATTATCTAACCTCCCTCAATTAGACTAAACATATCATAATATTAGTTTGATTAAGTTAAAAATATACCTTTTAATCATTATTATTGTATCAATTTATGTACATCCGGACCTTGTATATCACGGTACTTTTACTGCATGTTTTATAAAAAAAACAATCAATTTAAAATTAATAAACGTATTAGCATATTATTTTCGTAGAATATTCAAAAAAATATCTATAGATCTAGATGAGTGTTTAATAGTTCTACAAGCTTGGAAAAAAGTCTTAATTAATACTAAAGTTTACTGTTTATTTACCTATTTATTTTATGTTTATTGTATTCTATATATATATATAGAACATGACGGTAAACTGAATTTCAATATGTATTATTTCATCAAAATTAGGTTCAAAAATTTAACCTTTTGATTTTAAATGTCAAAATCATGTGTAAAAGCTTATAATTTTGTAGGAAAACAGTCAATCTTTAATAGCCCCCAAAAATCGCAGCTGAAACTGTAGTGTTAATTTCAAAACGATTAGGTTTTGTTGCCAAATTTGCTATTGAATGAATTCAGCTATGAAACTAGTTTAAGCTCAGAAAATATATTTTCTGCAAAATTATGTGGAAATTGATATATTATTTATTTTATTACAATACAGTATACACTCGATTATCCGTGTACAGAATATACATCGGAACTTTCTGTAGAATATGGAGTTGGTGCTCAAACTATTCGCAAATGCATCGAGAATTCATAATATTAAACTTTTGGTCCATTATGACTATTTAATCTGACATAAATAAAAAACATGAATGAATATAAATCTTTGAAGATTAGTTCTAAACTAAATTTCTGAAGTCTTCGATTTTTTCAACAGTAAGAGGTTGCCACAGAAATCAGTGCTGTTATTAGATAATATGTCCCTTCTCATAAAATGAAATCTTCATCAATTTTTTAAAAATTTTACAATTCTAGGAATAAAAATAGTTATTTATGATATGCTTCATAATTTGGTAAATATTTTTGATTTTAAACTAATCAAAGAGACGCGCACTTGTCATTTGTACGTTTCACTTACACTAGGTACATCGTGCCGGATGCGAGCGAGAAAAAACATCGCGCCGTGGGAACGAAAATTGTATTTATTTATTATTTTTATTTAAGTGGCCTATTAGCTCTGAGGGGGGTCTTTGTCACCCGGAGGACACCTCCGTCTCAACCATGATGTCATGACTGTGACGGATGTTCTCCAAGTTATCTTAGCCCTTCGAATACGGGTCAGGTCGCCAGCCATGAGCCCGGGAGCCGAGCTGTCAGGTTTAGATTGTAACAATAATAATCAGACGAGGTTAGGGCCAACTCGTATTTAATTTACGGTCTGATCGAATGCTACGGGCACCTCCGATAGCACACACGTCACTGAATTGGCCTGGATAGCGGCCTGGCTCTTCATAGCTCGACTCGGCACACTATAACACTCGACTCCTTGAATATTAATATTTTTAATGTTTCTCTGAATTGCATACAATAAAGGGCAATGATTATTTATAACATTTACTCACTAGATTTTTTTTAGACTAATTCAACAAGAAATGGGGGGTTAATATTAAAAGAGTTATGCGAGAAAAATCATAAACTTGGAGTCCAAAATATACCCCATCAGCCACATTATTATAACCTAATGTTTATCTTATTTAATGCAACTCTATAGTTTGTCGATTGCTGATTCAGAGACGCAACTTACAAGGGCACAGATGAAAAGGTATGTTGACGACAAGACCGCGAATTGAAAATGGTCACGATCTTCAATCATTACCGTTGATTCAGATTGATATTGGATTATTTTACTGAGGATCTACCACATAGTCGCTTTTATTCAACAATTTTTCAACAAACAAAAATTCCAACTGTTATCGTGGTGGAAGATTCCTCCGGCTCAGTGAGCCACGCCTCTTCCGAATTAGGCGGGCACGCGTTTTGACAAATTGCCGGGGTAACAGCTTCGGCAAGCGCTTGCATTAGCCGGGTAATAAGGTGCAATTACACCACGTGGAACCGTTTGTTGCACGACATAGACGAATCGTATGTATTTGCTGCTGATTAACAGGCCGAGATGAAGACGTGTGTGTTGCTTGTGTCGGCCCCGGCCAATATGCAATTATACAATGGCCGATTCACTAATGTCGTTTTGTATGGGAGCGCCGCTGGGAGCTCCGCACGCCACTGATTAGCGTCCAAAATAATCTATCAGCCCGGCTAATGAGTTGCCATTATGTAACGATGATTGGCGTGTGTGACTTGCCACGGTGATGGATGTTGACACGGAGCGCCCGAATTTGTCATACGGACGCCTAATGAAATAACGCGGATGTTGGCAAATTGAACATCTTGAAATGATCACTATACTCAATCAACATTACCTCCTCGAATAATAATATTCGAGAAGGATCAGTACATCCATAATTGATTCGCGTATTGATCGTGTCATAAAATTAAATTGTTTTGAAACCTTCATCAGAAGACTGGAGTTCAGTTGATTCGCCAAGTAATAATACGAGTTTCAATTAAATATAAGCAATACGTTATTCTATATTAAATTTAAAAAAAAACGCTTTATTTATGAACACATTATAATTAATTATTAATGATAATGTGTAACAAAAATTAAAATCTTAGATATGCGGACGATGGGGTTAGTAAGAAATTATTTAACTATTTGCAACAACATTGCAATAGTCAAAATAGAGTCGAGTTCTTGTGTGTCGAGTGTGACAAGGCTGCATACTTTTCCTAGACCTATTCAACTTATCCGGGAGTATATCATGAAAAAAGCTCTTGAAAACTGGGAAGGCGGATTTAAAATAGAAGGTAAAAAAAATTAAAATCTTAGATATGCGGATGATACGACATTGATAGCCATTGACGAAGAAGTAATGATCGATCTGCTCAAAAAAGTTATCTGTTAATGTAAAAAAACTAGGACTCGAGATCAACATTACTAGAACCAAGCTGATGATCGTCGACAGAAGTAATCAGCTATCCAGATCTGTTAATTTTCAGGATCTGAAAAGGGTTGAAGAATTTCTTTATCTCGGATCTCTATTTACGAGTAACGGAAATTGTGATCCGGAGATAAGAAGGCAAGAAGGGATGGCCAAAAACGCGATATCAAAGCTATCAACAATTTGGAAAAGCAGGGGTATATTCAAAATGACAAAAAATCGTTTAGTGCAGAGTCTGGTATGCTTAATTTTTAATTACGGCGTAGAAACCTGGACCATAAAGGAAAATATGATAAAGAAAATTGACGCTTTTGAAATATGGTGCTAGCGACGTCTGCTTAGAATACCATGGAACGCTAAACGCACAAACGTATCTGTCCTAAAATAAATGGGAACTACAAAGAAGACCGACTTTTCTTTGTTTTTATGAATATAATGATAGAAATAAAATTATCATTTTATCTTATATCAAACTAATTGTTTTTATAATTTAATTATACAGTAAATCTGCTTCAGATCAATTATTCTACGAGCGGTTGCTTTTAAAAAAGCTTTAAAAATTTTAAAAGTTGAACAAAATAACTTTATGGAAAATTTGCTTGAAATATAATTTATTCCAGTTTCGGCTAATATTAATTTTAAAATAAAGTTTTTTCTTTATATATAATATGTAGTCTCAAACATCTTCAGCGAATATAAAAATATTTTCAACGAAAATTCATACATTTCTATTTTATCAAATGGTTTAACCTTTAAGCGCCCCTGTGCCGTGTGCAATAAAGTTAGCCCGCTGCCTAAATTTTTTTTGTGAAATAGTAGCTGTTACAAGTTTTTTACGTAAAATATCCCCTTTTGCGAATCAAATTGACCCATTTTCTATTGAAATATCTATTGAAAAGGGGTCAATTTGATTTGCAAAGGGTTTTTTTTTGCCAAAAAGTGTATTTGATTAGGAAAAGGAAGTATTTAATGTAAAAAACCTGTATAAAAATAATTATTTCCCTAAAACCAACGCTTATCCGAGTCGACCTTGTAACTTAGATGTTTATATTATTAATATTTGACAAATAATCAATGGTGCGGTACGGGACTGTAGGGTATTGACATAAAATTGCGGTCCCGTACGGGACCACTGTGCGTTTGAAGGTTAATTAAATCTAGTCAACTCTTACATAGCGCCGAGATATATATTTGCCGTATATAAGACTAGGCACCGATACAAAATTGGGGGATAGGTTTTTTAATTGTATTTTATAAATTAAACAAATTCAAGGCATCTAACAGTATCTCACATTTATAATGACCTTGTTCTATTTTTAGTTTGTTCATTTAAATTGTATTGTTAACCAAAACCGCATTGAGCTTTATTTCTTGCGGCAATGGATTACATATTGACAAAATATGCAATTTGATCATGAAAATTTAGCGTTTTGTAGAAAACTGTGATCTAGAAGGAAACAATATAGAACTACCGCACACGCCGCTCTATAGCAGGGAGCGCTTTAGAAGAGTTGACTTCATTTGACATCCCTACAATTGTCTCTAACGTTAATTTTGGTCACTATATTTTATTTTTTACCATTATAATAATGAAGAATTTTAAACACAGCAACAAATTAAATACTATATTTAATCAAAATTTGTCGTGATAATAAAACCTATTCGGTTTGACGGAAATGTAAGCATCTGTAATAGTATCATAATTTTCATATTGCATAGAAGACCGAACCAAAGAAATGTGGACCGTTTTTCAATCTATCCAAATATAAATAAATCGATTTAAAACCTCTTCAAATATAATCCAATTAAAATCAATTTTAAGTCAATAATCTCCTGGTTATAATATATAAAATAAGTATGATAAAATTGAGATAAGTTCTATGATTGAATAGAAATTAGTTATGCATTTATTTTATGAGTAGCTTAAACACGCGAAATGATTTGGTTGTATTAATATTTCCTTAATTCCATTATTTTCTGATACGGACATTGAAGTTGATATCTTAATGGTCTGGAAAATGACTGATGGTCATGAAGTACGTAAAAATTATTTCTTCATTTACGCCATCACGTCAATCACTTCAGCAAGCGCAACAATTTACATAAAAATGAATATGTGCGATGGTGATGATAGCTAATGATTGTGCGATCGCATGTTTGTTTATGGAAAAAAATTGCGGATAACGATCTCTATTGTTTTTATGAACAATATTTTGGACACTGAAAAATCGTGGCAAACGTATCGATCTGATAAATATCACGCTTTCTAATGCATCATGAGAACCGTCACACATCCGTGAATCTTCACGGACGTTCTAATTTATTTTTTTGACCGATCAATATAATTATAGAGCGCCGGGTCGATTAATCGGCTAATAGTCAATATAAGTCTCAGGGGTTTTCTAATGTTATTATCAAAGCAATCTTCCAGTCTTTCTCTTTTAAATTTGAATCTGCGGTTTCTTCGGACTGCCTCTCCCATTCATCGAACGTTCTTTGTCCAATCCACGTTTTTTTTTGTATTATTATTACGATTGATTGATTGATTGGTTCAACAGCGTAAATATGCTCATATCGCATTCGATTCAGGTAACAAGATCAATTTTGACTGCATCCATCAATTTGAATCGAAATATTATAAAAACACAATTTACGGATGATTGCAGATATTATTTAAAAATCCTTTAAAATATTTTAATAATTTTTTTTATTAAATTAAATAATGTTAATTATCTGCAGAGTATTTTTTCAAAAGTAATCTATATCATATTTTGCATATACATTCATATGATAATCGCAACTTGAATGAAATTTAATATCGCTTTCATTAAATATTATTAATCGATGAAAACGAAATTACTTTCTAATAGACGGTGTCATTATAATGTTCAGATGTATGAATATAAATATTTTTAAATTGGTCCAGAAAATATAGAATCGAGAGCTATCACTTAATAACAGAGCATATGTTTGTATCTAACGATCGTGTGTAATAGTTTTCATTTTCATTTAAATAAAAATCTTCATCGATCCATATTACAATATAAATTTTTATTATGAGAACGTGTTAACGAATCGTTGGAATAACGTCCCACTTCCCAGGAATACACGTGAGAAATATATTTTAATTTTCCGACAACTCGCCATAACTACATGACTTGAATCGAATTAAGCTCTGAGCGTATTTATTCCCAAATTTATATAAAAAAATATGTACTGTATACGAATTTAAATCAGATGTTAATTAATGACGATTAAACTGTTGACCTGATATCAAACATTTAAATGAATTTTCCACGGTTTTCCTGCTAAAAATACCCGAAAACCACTTAAAATTCATTCATCGTCGTACACAATATAATATTATCAAGTAGCGAGCTTATTATACTTAAGGTCCATTGCATTCTGTAATTTATAAGTAACAAGGAGATGAAATTTAAACACGATTATTATGCAACCGATTTTCAATCCTTCCAGCTCCGTTACTCGGCAGCCGAATTATGTCCGTTTTGCCTGATCAGGTATTCCGTTCGAGTGCACAGCGGAGGTCCTGGACGAATACTGATCATGGCCCGATTTGCATTTTTGGTCTGGTCAAGACCTCCGATAGTCGGCAATCATGTGTGGAGGATAATCGATCTGGTCCTGCGCGGATCAAAGGCGTTTGATCGATGTCGGCCAAATTGCCGTTTGTGTAATCATGGTACAACGCACCATGGTATCGATGGTGAGCCATTAAATATTTAATTTGATTGGGCCATTAATTTGTACATGGCGTGTGTGTCAAAGGTGAACTGGAGCAAATGGGAAATACGAAAATTGGCGGCGAATCCAACGATCGTCCTTGAGACTGCAATTTTAAAATTGAGCATATATAATCGCGTTTCATAAATTGTTCTTTAATTCTAAATATATCATATTTGTATTTATTTAATATATAACGAGTTAATAAAAAAATAAGAAACAATCGATCGAGAACAGAGATACTATGAAATTATAAATGTAATTAACCTAGCCGTACTCATGCGATCAATTGGGGACCACAAGTTTTTGATTTTTTTCGAATAATATATATCCTACATGTAACAAACTGTTTATAATTCTCTAAAAAGTCTAAAGAATAAATATTATAAATGTACATTTTTTTCCGCAATTGCGAAAAATAAAATAAAAACAACAATTTTCGCTTCTGTTGCTACAGGCTCATTATTTTTTTCGCTCGCATCCAGTACGATGTGCCAAGATCAGTTATTATTATTTTTAAGTAAGTTTAAATAATAATTAGATATTATTGTTAAATATTGTATTATCAAAAACTATCTGTTTTTGTTAAAAAAATAATTATCTTTATTAAATGAGTAAATACAATATTTTTTTAAATAATTTTATCCGGAATTTTATTATTTTAATATTTCACAAAAAGTAAATGCTAAATCATTGTTTGTCTAAATAAATTTAATTTTTGTAAAATTAAATACTTTAATATTCTAAAATACAATTAAATCTATAACATTTTAATATAAGTAAAGATATTTTTGCAATACTTCTTAAAATAATCAAAATAACAAAATACTCTTTAAATATGTCCTAGTTTAATTATTTTCTTTTGACTATGATGTTCTTTGATCAAATAAGGTAACATTAAGATAAACTTATAGTACTTAAAGTACTAGAAGTGTTGTGTAGATAAAAATATCACAACTAATCATCACTATATTTATATTAATACATTTTAGTGTAAAATACCTAATTTTTTATTATTTATTTTATTTGACATTTTGTTAAACAAACTATTTTTTGATATAACTGAAAACAAAGGTTCACTAACCCTAATTTATCAATGTATTCATTGGTAATAATTTTATTTCCTCAATATTTTAAATAAATATAAGCCATAACTATTCAGTATCGTACGGTGGACTTATTGTTGGGTGTGCTGAATGTGGAAAAAAATATAAAAAAATACAGTTTTTTTTTATAATCATTTTTTCAATAATTCTATTATTCGTTAAGTAATATCGATGGAGAAAAAAATACTCATAAAACTAAAATAGAAGGGCACACTTTACGATATCGATAGTTCTATTAAACAATTTATGTCCAGTAAAATCCGATTTTTTTAAGAAACTATTCTTTAACATAGTTGATAGCATGGGTTTGTTATCCCCAATTTATCAATATAATTATTGATAATAATTTTATTTTCA
>JAGXCT010037107.1:0-15177 GCA_022495035.1 Philopotamus ludificatus | reverse complement strand
ATTAATAATACTAATGTATTAATAATAAAAGTAAAGTCATTAATAATAAGTCGTAAAATCGAAGAATAGAATTATTGTATAAATAATAATAAAGTTTTATAAAAAAAAAATGTATTTTTTTAATATATTTTTTTACACATTCAGCACACCCAAAATCAAGTCCACTATACGCCACTGGTATTTATGACTTATAGCTCAACTCAAAACATTTCAAATAATAAAATATAAATGAATAACAATAGAATAAAGCAAAAAAAATATTTAAATATTTTATTAATCGAAAAATAACGATGATTTAAAAATCGTTCGTTTATTGGTCGATTAACTTTGTGTTTATTAATATGCATTGGATTAAAAAAACGATGAGATTTTATTATCATTTTCCGTTGCGAATAATCGATCGCTACTCGAGCGATACCGATGCCATCCATTATTCCAACGTCATTTTTTCGTTGCCGCAGATTTATCACTCAATTTGGCGTCGGCGTCACGTAGATGTCGAATCGCAATAAATTACGCGGCACGTATTTTGGCACGTTTGCCAAGACGAAGCACTATCTCCGATCGATACCTGCGCGGTATCGATTCGCGCGATTTTCGGGTCCAGTAACTGTCCGGTCGTGGCTCCAGATTCGGCTCGGCCCGTTACACTTGTCCGAGCCATTGTAATTTGCTAATTGATCCGAGGGGACACGGCTGGTCACGACCGCAGGGCTCTGGCACGAAGTCGCGTGAGTCGTCAGATTACAGTTGCTGCATTTGACCCTCCAAGGCTGGACTACTGTTTATTGACTAGCAATTAATGTATTTCAGCCTCCCTTTGCTGTGAAAAGGACACGATGCTGGATTTCTTCGTTAAAGCCACTATTCGATTGTTAAGCGCGTTGCACGTGAACGTATCGCCGAATTCCGTACGCCAGGTGTACGTAACCGTTTTAATCTGTTTGCTCGTGTTTTGTTATCGAATTTCACGGTAATTTGAATTATATGATCTGACAAAGGTCGCACACATCTTATCCGCGGCGGCCAGAACAATGCTGCATGACTGAGTGGTCGCAGAAACAGTCTACGGCCGTAAGCAATAATGGAAACTTGACGCACGAGCGCATTTCTGCGACTTAATAAAATGCGACCGGACAAAAACCGTTTCGCTTCTTTCTTGGCCCAATTCTGCCGGACGAAAGTATCGATAATTGAGATTCGACGCGGACGCCGGACACTATCATCCACATTTTTATTATTATTACTGTTCCGTCGATTACATTCAGATAAATCGATTATCGTGTTTATGATTTTATGATAAATCGATTCGATCTCACTCTAAATCCTAAGGTATTGAATCGATCCATGCTAAATCAATACTGTGCGGCATTAAAAAAATAAGCTGTAAAATTAGCAACGCTGTACTATGTACGCAGATTGCTCTTGAATAAAATAATTAATTTAATAAAATATGTTCAAATACGATTTAAAATATTTTTTAATTTACAAATTCCGTTCTTTGATCGTTTATTAACGGAACCTACATTTCACTTTCCCATTTTTTTTTCTCAAAACAAATGCCAGTATTTGCGTTGAGATTAAAATTGCACGCACGATGCGTTGGTTATTGATATTATCACTGGAAATTTTTATGTAATTCTTTTTTAAGTAAAATAAGTGCATTTAAAATTAATCACTATGTTAAACATCTAATGAAGAGTATTTGACAATTTTTCTGTATAATTGTAAATCTTTTACACATTGCTATGATTTTTTTATGCTATTAATAAATTCTTCTACTTATTTAAAGTGAAATTTTATCTAAACATGATCTATAGTCCAGCAATACTTTGACTTATTTGCTTAATAGCTGACTTGATTTCTATCAAATCCGATTTTTTCATTCGTATTAAATCATGCGCTAGTTAACTGATCCGTTACGGCGGCTCGCGAAACCAGCCGTGTCGTCCAAAGGGGGTCTATTTATAATGAAAAGAGACCACATGGATTTTGAGTCAAGATATTGATGAAATCTTCAATAGTTTTTATTAAAAAAAAAAATATTCTTAGAATAAAAATAGTTATTCATGATATGCCTCAAAATTTGATCGGTATTTAAGATTTTTCTACTGATCAATATGACGCTGCCGGCAGATCGACCGCCTAATTCTCTTGACACGTGTTACATACGATGTACTCGTACTTGGCACGACGTAGCGGATGCGAGCGAGAAAAAATATCGCGCCCGTGACTAAAGCTGCGAATATTGTTGTTTTTATATTTTTTTTTAAATTGCAGACAATTAAGATCAATGATTATTTATAATATTTAATCTTCAGTATTTTAAAGACAAATGAAAAAAGTTTATGACATTCTGAATTTATATTAAAAGATTTATTAGAGAAAAATCTAAAAACTTGGGGTCTAAAATAGGCACGGCTAGATTAATATGTCAAATTAAAAATTTGTCCTTTTCTTACTGATAATATTTTAAAGATTTATTATTATTAATGAAATTTTACGCAGTGTTGGCTAATCTTATGGCCTAAAAGATTTTTTAACAAACATAATAAACCAAGTATCCTATTGAATTGTATATCTTCTCGTTCATTTATCCAAAGAATATCTTGTTTAAAAATTCGTAAAAAAACAGAATGAAAGCAGCTCATATTGAGTTGCACTAAGTCGCGAAATTTAAAGGCGCCGATTATATTTAATAAAAAATCTACTTAATATGCCAAGCTATTAGAAATGCGCTCTCGATAAGCATAGTCTATCCCTATTTTTGTGGCAGTAATAGTTGATTACTGCCGTTTTAATTTACACGGAGGTACAATAAAAATATTATTTCAAGTTAAGGTATTATTACAGAATATACTTATATTAACCTTTTCTTTTTTATTTATAAAACAAAAATGTCTTTTATTGAATAGGATAAGAGATCAAACCCTATAGATGTTTCTTATTATTTTACGAATACTTTTATATATTCGTGATTTAAAATTAATCAGAATAGGATTCGACCAAAAATAGTTAGGATAGGGTTAGAGCATTAGGTAAAAAAAAATAAGAGTATATCAGACATAATAATAATAAAATAAGCTTAATGCCTATAAGATTGAGAATCCATGATTTATTCTTTATATAATATACGCAATATTTTAAGAGCACTCGATTCAGTCAGAATCAAGTTTAACAGTATTTTTATGAATCAAATATAATTTTCTTGGTCAAATGCTTATATTATATTATGTACGCGTACATTGATTGATTATTCTGAACAATGTTACTATTCAGCATCTATTATTTAATTATTTCTATATTAAATAATTCGAATGCGGTCAATAATTGCGTCAAAAAATGTATACCATTTATTTTTTGGCCACTCAAAATATTCCAGTTATGATGGACGAAGCAAAAAAATATGCAATAATTGAATTATCAACTCGAAAGACCAACTCGACGGAGTGACACTGTGTTTTCTAACAAGTGTACAATGGCGCCATGAATGGCTCAGTTCTTTTTCAGAGCAGATGACTTTTTACAATTTTGTGTTCGACCAATTTGTCGATTGATAGCCTACATTGTCACATTGGGCATGGGACCGAAGTGTGCCAGTACAAAATGTAGATTAATATATAATGCATTGGTTAGCAATTGAAAACTAATTGAAAGAAAGTCGAATGACACTAATGTCCAACTGTGAAAATGCATGTCTTTTTTTATGATCGCAGTCACTTATAATAGGATTATATTTGCGGTTTTGAGAAAGAGAACACGCTCGAGAACAAATTGAAAAACTGGTACGATTACGAATTTGACTACATAAATATTTATGTGTCGTAATTATCTATATTATTAGAATCGGCTCGATGAAAATAGCGCGAAAAAATCGGATCGTATACGAGTCACTTGCTTGAATGAGCGTGAAAGAAATTAGCGAAAAACAGAAATGGACCAAACACATTTTGAATAATTTAAAAATATTTTATTACCAGTATGCAAAATATTATTACACCACTTCCTCAATTGATACGATAACTCGGTCAATTTTTTTTAGCCATTTTTTGATTTATATATATATTATTACATAGTAAAATTCTATTTCAATAAATTTAATGGAGAAGAACAATCCAAGTAAACACATGTATTTCTACGTGTTTTCAATTCATTGACATACAAAATTTGAAAAAAAACATATTATTTTAAGAATATGAATAAGATTTTAGCATAATAACAGTAAATTGGCATTGCGGTTTTTCTTATTATTAATATCTTTATACACAGGACATTTATATTTTTGTTAAATTCTTGAACACTTGCTATAAATCAGTAGTATTATTTTTAAAAATACTCTTAGTAGACAAAATACAATTTGCCTAATGAATGGAATAATTAGTAGTAATTACAATAAAAACAATTTGGGCCTAAAATAATGTCCAGAAACTAAATAAAAATGTACTGTAATCATGTACATGACTATATTAAAAGAATTTTATGAGTATTGGATTTTTTAATTTGATATTTTTTAACAAAAAAATACTGTTGTAAATTGAACTTAATTACAGTTTTTAATATACATAATTAGATCACATCGAAAAATTTAAGGGAGGAATTTTAATTCACACGGTTTTAAAATCATACTATTTTTGACTCTGAATCATCTTATTTTGAATCACGTAATTTGAATCACGTAATTTGAATCATCTTACTAAGAATTTAGCCTTAAATTTTTAATTAATTGAATGATTTTTAACGTCGGTACTTAATCCTAGATTTTATTTTTTTCAGCGGTTTTTTTTTAATTTCTAGTTGAAAAATATGAAAAAGCAATTTTATTTACGTAGTAAGATTATTCTAAAGTATTCTATTTTATTCTGTCTTTAAGTTGACTTTTTTTATTCCAACGAATTGAAACTTTCTGGTATCGATGGTAAGAATTTGCCGATGTAACTCGTCTGTTGTTTTATTTTTTTTCTACGGTGATAATCAAATAGAGCCAAGTCACGAGAATAAGGTGGTGAATTTTTGCATTTTAAAAATTAACAGAGGCTCCCCTTAGTCGAACCACTGACTTTCAAGTAAATAATTTGTTAGAACAAATCCTGTTATATATATAATAAAAAAGGAATAATAAAAATAGTGTCAATGTAGTATTTTAAAGTCTCAATAAAAATACGCATAAACTTATGACTCTACCTTACAGGTAGCTTTATATTGATTTTAAGAAACGATGTTTAAGAAGGTTAGTAGTCAGAATTCAATTAACTTTAAATCCGGGGAGTGATAATGTAAGTATAATCTACTATTTATCAGAGTTATTAATATTATAATAAAACTATTTTATCATGTTTTTAAAATTCATTGTAAAATATATATATATTGTATTTACTTGAAAGACATTCTAATGACTATGGTTCAAAAAAGAAAAAAAAACACATAAAATCGCTTTTTTTTATTGATTGATCTAATCTAGCCGCCTGCAAGAATAATATACTTATTTTTAATAGTATTATTTTATGTAATCATAATTATTGGATCTATGAGTAATTAAAATAGATACGCTGAAAATGTTAAATATTTTTTTTTCATCATTACAGATATACATATTTTGATGCTTTTTGATTTTTTAAACCGTGTTAAACTAATACGTGTGAAAAATACTAAAATGTTAATTTCCTTAAAACATTCTGACGACCTTCGATAATTATTTTTCCGCGGCTACGTATATCAGAAGAACCAATAGGTCGAGACAGAGAAGTTCAAAGCGAGAGTAATTTTTTTAACTAAATAAAAATGGTTTAAAATTCATGAAAGTTTATAATGTAAAAAATGTAGGTCGAATCTCTTGTTACAATTTGTTAGATAACTAAAGTAGATAAAAATATTTCCTTTATTAATTGATTGAATACCTCTGGATTGTTGTTTTTTTATGATCCGCCAGTCACAGCAGAATACGCAAAAGAAATTAAGGGGCAAAAAGTTACTAGCAAATATTCTGACAGTGCACATATTTATGCATAGTAATATATATTTATGAAATACGATATTTGACCTTGAGATTAAGCGTTTTGCAGAAAACAACGCTACAAAAGGGAGCATTATAGAAGGGACTTTCGCACTCGCTTTAGAAAACTACACTATATCAGGGAGCGCTGTATGAGGGTTTAATTTATTTAACAATAAAACAGTTTCAGAGTGTTTTAATGATATTTTTACACGGTTTTATTTATTTATTAAATAAATTGTTAGCAAAGATAAGGTCGTCAATCGCATACATAAATCAAAAGTGCATCGATTGAAATTATATATCATTTACGAGGGGTATAAATTTTAGAAACGATCCATAGATCGTTCAGATGCCAATTTATCGGCCGTTAGATCGCAAGTGGCCATTCACGGTTATGATGTTATCATCATCGTTACGGCGGCAGATGCCGAAAAGTGAAAAGCGCCACCGACGCCAATCGGTTATATCACGGCGCCTCCACCGAAAGTGACCCCGATCCACGGGGCCTCTGGCTATCGCCATTATTTTCAATATTTACTATCAACATATGTTTCAGTGACCGTTGGATATTTTACTGGTGTCTTTTTACGACACTAAATAGGGTTTCCATTAATTCTGTTTAAATAGGCTATGGCAATAAGCCGCCAGTTTTAATTTATGATCACGTCTTCCGAGGTAAATTATAGGCAAAGATGAGACATTCGCGAGCGATGCATCGTCGATCGTCCTTCGCCGTTGCACTACAGGGCAGAGTGCGGAGTGGGCGAGTTGTTAATCTCTGCGCGACTAACGAAATTTTCTTTGTTCATATTCAATTTGCAGCATATAATTCCATGTGTATGCAACTCGGGGGGTTTAATAACAAATGAATACAGGTTCTGGCCATCGCAGGACCCTGAAGATGTCCAGGTACGTGGCAAAAGAGGGCGTGCCCCCCTCTGCCATCATTAGATAAATTATATGGCAACGTGGAATTATCTACGGTGTCTATTTTTATATCTCTGTACGTATGGTATGGGCGGGTTTTTCTTAAAAATATGACCCGCGGGCGCCATTATGCCTCGGGGTCTATTTTCATAATTAATCATAAAACTGGACTCTCATTATTCGCAGACAAGACGAATTGGCCGTCTCTCCGAGTCTCCCCGCAGTCGCATCCTTGTTTATTCACATTCTCATTATCATTGCATAATTTTAGTATTAGCGAAGACTGAATTATAATAATAGCTCTAACTACATTGGATAGATGAAAAGATTTAAAAATACTTCTTATTGGAATTCTTTATAGTATAAAACAATGAAATAATGATATTTTTTTTACTACGAAAAAATACCGGAAAGTACTTGTTATTAATTAGTTATAACCCGTTGACGGTAGATAAATAGATCGTTTCTAAATTATGCATTGTGTTTTTAAATTTATTTTATGGTCAAGGATAATAAGTCCAGACCTCTAGAGCAGGTCCTGTCCAGACTTATAGTGAGCTTCAGAGCTCACGTCAGACAGTGCGTGCTGTTCTTTTAGGATCATGGTTTTAATCCCACCAAGGCCACTAAAACCATTACAGAGATTTATAGTCAAGTTTTTACAATTAACAGATGTAAATTTTAGTATCGAAAATTTTATTTAGGCAATAAAGATTTACAAGATGTCAATAAATCAGGGAAAACTACAAATGTCGATGATGATAGTCAGAATTCCTTCTTTAAATACTAATTATCCACGATGATCATCTATTAAGGAATTATCGGAGAGACTTTCAACATCTCTGTCTATAATCAAAGAATATTTAAAACGTATCAGGAAAATTAATAGAATAGGTTTTATGTATTTTTCATAAATACAAACGCGTTCTTAAAAGGTAAAAATGACACATTAATTCATTAATTATTTGTATGTTATAAAATTTTAATGGTAAAAATAATTATTTAATGATTTGAACAGGTAAACCTTAGTAAAATTTATTTGAAAAAGTTAATAAGTTTGATAAAAAATAAATATTTAATTATTAGAAAGAAATATATATAGAAATAATATAAAATTTATAATTCCAAGATAAAATATGTACTGCAAAAAAAATAAAAAGGAAGAGATCGTCATAAAAGGAGTCATAAAAGGGTTAATTATTACAGTAATATTATAGAATTTAATATATATCTATACTATTATTATTATTATATAAAAATTAACAGAAGAGATATGGTAAAAATTTAATAAAAGTGTAATTATTGCAGATTATCGATAATATAACATAATAATTAAACAGCTATACGTATTTTTAATGATATTCTATTAGTTAAAGCATTGATTTTTAATCGGTGTATATAAAAAGTAGGATAAAATGATCTTTGAAATTTGCTTTAAAACTAAATGGGTATCAGAAGTGAGAGATTTTTTGAAAAATAAGAGGTTGTTATTAGGTATTTATTATTTTATTCAAATGAAAGCATATTTAAAATAGATGCACTTGCACAAAAATCTACAACTAATATTAGAAAATCGTTAAAAGATTATTGTAAGCAAAGTAACATAGCCGTGCCTAGCATATTTGTGTCCCCAGGTTTTTGATTTTTCTCGAATAACTCATTTAATGAACAAACTTCTTATATTTGTCTAAAAAAGTCTAGGAAAAAAAATAAAATCACCAATATTTGCTGCTGTAGTCACGCGCGCGATGATTTTTCTCGCTCGCATTCGGTACGATGTCCCGAGTGCGAGTGAAACATGCGATTGACACGAATGAGAGGTCAGACTTCGGCGGGACATTGCCGAGTGCGCATTTATACGTAATACTGATTAGTTAAAATATCCAAAATATCGACCAAATTATAAAGCATATCATGAATAAATATTTTTATTCTTAAAATAATCTTTTTTTTTAAAATGTCAAGTTATTGACAAAGGTTGTTTTTGAGCCGATTACAGATTTTCTAAATAAATATTAATGTTAAATGTTACATTTTAAAATAAAAGTCTGCTTTAAAAATGTAATTGTAAATTAAAACGAAATAAAGAGTATTAATTCGGATTATCCGTGCCCCAGCCCACCAATAGACTGGATAATCAAGAGTATACAAAATATTTTCAATGAAAAATAAAGAAAATTTGATTGAAAAACACCGAGTTTATTTAATTTCGATTTTAGATTTTATCATCGATTACTTTTTTTAAAAAATACGTATATATTAAAATTGTGTAGCGCTTTGCGGGTTAACAGTAGCATAACCACGTCCTTGTCCAAGGACGTTCTTCGACGGCGCGCTTCTTTAATCGCGGCAATGCTTCCATTGCTCTGTTCCTCGCCTTAACGACCTTTAAATGGTTCGTGCAGATTCCAGCCCTAAAACCTACAAGATGAAATTGTTGTTCGCTAAAGGTCATTTGTTTCCCTCCATTCATCCGCCGGGAAAAAGGCAATAAACGACGGCCACATATTTCAAGTGACTGGTTCACATTTGCACAATATCTTCATCGGATGCAATCAGCAAGTGCAAGGGATCGGACTTTTTGCAGAAAACGAGCTTAATTCCACAGCACAGCTCGTTTATATTTCCATACATGTACAGGATAATCTAGACACGCTGCATTTTACGATAGACAAATCAAGACATCCGAATCACATCCATTTTTAATGTCTGTTGCAGTATATAATCAAAGACACATTAAAGCATTTAACATGGACATTGATTAAAATTTTACTATCGCTGTAAACCCGTATTTTTATTCATTCGAATGCTGTTATTCATCTAAAACGGATCGTTTTGATCTATGAAAATATAAATTCGTCATATATGCATTTATTTTTGTTAATATTTAACCCAATTCGGCGATGAAATACGAATTACTCTCGATTTCATACAACTACATACTAAATTAAGTAGTTAAGCTGGAGCAATTCATGGCGATTCAGCGCAATTAGCATCTCGAGCCATTTTCTCTCGCTATTCAAACATTAATTTGATACACTTTTTTTATCTTTCGACCCATTGAACACATCTCCTCCGGCGACGCCAAATCACATGTAAAATATTGTCTCGGAGATGGACGCCGGTGGTAATTTACATTGTTGGTGTACATGGTAACAGAGCAAAAAAATCCGAATCACGAGGCCGAATGGCACATTTAATAACCGCCACTTTTTTCCATCTTTTCACTCGAATCATAATTGGTAATGCTCCATTTCACGGTTTGAGGTTAATAAGTGGCATTAATTTTTTTGCAATAATATATCGGCGCTTGTTACCCGCCGGTTAATAACAGTGGCAACTTGTTACTGTTGCTGAACGCGATTTTAACCACCGTGTAATTAAATCAGTCATAGAAGCGGCTAATTAACATAAGGCATTAATAGACGCCATTTAGCAAAATATAATTGATGGTGTATATAGTTATGTAGATGATGCTAAGTGGTTTTTATTATAATTTTTCTAGCGTTTACCATACATTAATATTGTTTTATATTTATGATTAATTGATTTGATAATCATCGTTGATCAATTCCCATATCCGTACACACTGATGAAGCTATGTAAAAAAATGAGGTGTAAAAGCGTTCTCCATTTAATCCTGATCTTCATCATCAGATCAGCATCATTAGATTTTCTTCAACGTTTCACCTCTAATGATTAAGTTAAGGCTTCATTATATTCATGGCTTGTAGGCAAGTGCATATAATTTGCAGATAATTTTTCATTTACGCTAATGTGAATACATAAACTTATAAACATAATGACGCATTCTACTACAATTACGAAAAAGGGTAAATATTTCTTTATTCATCTAAAATTGATGAAATATTTTTTAGATTTTTTTTCTGAATATAATAATAGTTTTTTTTATATATAAATGTTATTTATTTTCTTTAAAAGCATAAAAAAAAATATAAAATATTGTGAGCCTTGAGGAAAAATGGAAGTCCTTACATTATTCTTTTGAATTTTGAAAAAATGTAATTACCATAGGCTTAAAATCCTAAAAATTGGCGAAATTAGAAATCAAGTTGATTTTAAATAAATCGTGTTCCCCAAAGAGTTCATATTTTACTTGAAATATTAATATATGTCGGACAAGGGTTAAACTTTAATATGAATAAATAATAAAAATATGATATGAGGTTATGATAATAGGTTTTATTATTATTTAATTATAAATACGGACAATTTTATTATTGGATATATTTAATTATTTTTGGGGTAAGTTTTAGTATAGATAGGGATTTTTTTAATTTTTTTCATAATTAAGGGTGAAATAGATAAACCAGAAACTTTAAAACAATATTTTAGACAACTTATCTTGTTTTTCTTATCAAGGCTTCAACGCTAAAGAGGCCAAAACATATATTAATTAATTAATTTATTTGATGCTGGATGGATGGGATAACAGAAAATCCACAACGCCACTCATATATTGATGCAAAAAATAACTCTCTTACACTAACATTGCCCATCAGTGTCGTTGTAAGTGCCGTTACTAGAGGATTAACCTAGGTACTCTTATATATAAAGTAAGGGTATCTTAGCTCAGTCACTGTAACTGATGTTACCTAATGAAGTTTATGAAGTTAATGTAGTTTATGGACGAGTGTTGACAGAAGACAGATATCAATATTGATTTTCGTCGATTTAAATTGGGCTATAAGATTCAAGATGACCACCAAAGACTTATTAGACCAATATTGAAGCAGATCCCTGTAAAACTGTAAGGCAATTATCGCAAAAATTCTCAACATGCATTGAAATGCGTCGGTAATGTCAGCAGGATAAGAATTTGTATGCTGCACGAGTTGTCTGACGACAAAGACACCGCGTCAACACGTGTAGATCGAGAACAACAGATGAAAAAATAAAGCAATGAGCATGGAAAGTATTACCTCATCCACCATACATAGCAGAGCACCTGTAGTTTATTTTTTATTTATGTCCTTCGAGGACTTATTATGAGAGAAAAAATATCTTGAAACTTACTTTGATTATAACACACTAAGTTTTTTAAGAAAAGGATTATAAAATTACTAGATAAATGCGAAATAGTTGTAAAGAATATGGCTAATTATATTATAGATAGCTTAATGAAAGCTTAAAAATAAGCTTAAGAATATTTTTTTTATTATTAGTGAGGTTATCAATTTTATAGGGATAATATGAAGTATCTGGAAAGAATATGATATAAGAGAGAATTAATTTGGAATAATTTGGAAACATTGACTAACAGTTAGAATCCAAAAAATTCTATTTAAATCTAGTTGAAATTTCTTCCACGATTAAAGAAGTACTACTGACTTTATATTTATTTTCGCCTTCAGTATCGTATTTTTTCCAAGAGTTTAAGTCGTCATCTATCTATGTTACAATAGTTGTGAAAAAAACCAGTACGATAATGTCGTTTAATTAAAAAAATAATCATGGATCGAATTAAAGAAATGATATTATTAGATGGTAATTATGAAATCGAATAAATATTATTAAAATAAATGAATAATTTAACTATATGTATTAGACCGTTCTAGGCAAATTCAAGAAATGTGCCAAAAATCTTTTCTATTCGAGCTAAAATTGTGACATCGGAATAAATATAGGTGATGATATATTATTCTAAAAATATATCTCTAATTAATGTTTTAAACAATATTGAAAATTTTCAGACAGTTGACCAATAAGTAATTTTATATTATTTCCCCTAAGATAATTTCCCCACGTATAAGGATTTTATGCACAGATGATGGAATAAAGTACCAACTGTTCTCACATTTAAAAATCTAGCTAAAGTTAAAATTTTCATAAATATATAAATTATATAATGATAAACTTCGGAAGCTGATATTAACAAATTAAATAAACTAAACTTTAAAAGAAGTCAAGGAAGAAGCTTCAATGCGTTATAAATTATTTACATTTTTTTTTCTGATTTTCGTAAAAAGCGTTTTTGCGTAATGGTAATACTTCTGATCGTTTATGAATCAACCATTTAAGTAAGACTTAATTTAAATCTACGTATAATAACATAGTCATAGTTTTAAAACTAGTGTTACAACACATCTATTCGTTTTTGTTGAATTATACCGTGAAACAGTTGGTTATCAAGTCCATAGAATCAAATTTTATGAATTAAATTCATGCACGGATAATCCGCACCCAGATAATAGAGAGTATGTCGTATTAGAAAAATAATACAATAAAATTGTTTCATCGCATGTTATTAATATAATCATATTTTAATTAAATAATTAATATATTAATAATCCAGGTCAAAAGTTTATGTGCTTTATAAGTGCCCCGTTTGTCACGTTAATTACTCTGATACGTATCAGAGAAATTAGCGATGATTTACACATGAAGTGCTAACCGGATTTTAACATAAACATATTTTTTTTATTTTCAGATGCCTTCGAAAATCAGTTTGTTCATCGTCCTGGCGGCGTTTTCGATGGCGTCGGCGGCGCCGTACTTAGTTAGATACAGACGCGCGATAGAAGAACCGGTAGATCCATTATCCGACGAGCCGGCGAAATCGGAAAACATTAAATCTGGGAGCAGACAGGCGAAAGTGTTGAACTTTTTCAATACACCGGCGCTAGAAGAAAGCGACAAAACCGACGAACGAACAAAACTAATCACCAAGCCGAGGCAGAACAAAGCGCTGAGCTTCTTCAATTACGTGCCGCAGTACTTTGCCGGAGACGATGACTATGCTGACGACGATTTGACGCTCGAGAGCGGCAGTGAAAGCAGCGAAGAGGATGACATCTCTAGGACTATACCCGCGAGAAGGAAGCAGAATCCTTATAAAGATTTTTCCAACACGAATTCGTTAGGTTTTGAAAATTCTCCGATTTATTATATAAGATTGCCTCCGACGCCGTATATGTTTGTTCCCGGATTGGGCTACGTATCGAATCCTCCGTCCATAGGACCTCCGGTACCGCAACAGGTCAACCCATTCATCAATCTGCCGATCGATTTCGTATCTAATGGAAAACCCACGAACGTCTATCAATGGAATGGAGCGCCTTCTTACCAAACTCAGCCAATCAATACATATAATCCAATCTTCAATAGGCCTGCAGCTACTAGACCGCAAGTCACTAGACCCAATAATCAATACTATCAAAGACCTACTAAAAGACCATTATCCGACTCGAAAATAACGACATTGAACAAAGGACCATATCCCTTCAACGGCAAACCTAATGATATATTCGTGTTGAGAGACAGTTACAACTCATTATACTCGGACGCATTGCAAAACTTCTATCCTTGAACATTTTATCAATTAAAAATCCCTACTGTTAAATTAGATCGAGTATCTCGATCGAAATCACTGCCTTTATATAAGAATCTTGATTTAAACTAGAATAATCTTATTTATTTATTTTCGTAAAATTTATATAATTTTTTTGCATCAACGAATTGTTGAACATTAGTCATTTTATCAAATAAAAAAATATAATAGCACTCATTCTCCCTTCGTTAACTCACAAGCTAACAATGCTCGAGTATGAAGAATGCTACAGATTTGTTATAAAATAAAAATCATTCATATATTGACAAAATGTATTGGCCATTTAATACAAAAAAATATTAATATATATATTTTCAAATAAATTTTGTATTAATTCATAGGATATTAACCATTATTTTATATTTTAATTACGTATGTATATATCTATATTAATATTTAAATAGACTTGTAAATATGTTTTAGATAATATTAATTAAGTACATTAATTTTCAAAAATAAATATAGATAGTCATTATATAGTTTTTTTTTAATATTATATTTTTATTTAAGTGTATATGACCATATATAGCAATTTCGATGTGAAAATTATCTTGATTAATAAATAATATTCCTAGCATTAATTGAACGTTGATGGCTTTGCGCACAATATCTTATTTGTTAATTAATTTATTTTTTTAGTCTAGATAAATTAATAAATTATTATTTATTGTTTATTTGCGGTCAAAATGCGAACGTACATATGGAAATTATATCGAATGCACTTTATTTATTATGTAAAGCCATCAATTATTATGCTTGTGATATGTGAAATGTTATGGAATTTAACATTTTTTATAATGTCTGTATTATATTTATTTAATGATAGTTGGAACAAAATTATTGAAATAAAAATTATTTTTTTTAAAAATATTTTGTTTTATTATTAAACCATTTATTTAATTCAAAA